>CANUEX010085343.1:0-25834 GCA_948099535.1 Jatropha multifida | reverse complement strand
TGTATGGTGATTTTGGCATGTATATAAATATTGTAAATGGTGAAGGTTGTATACATTAAGTTAATTATTAGTTAAGAGTTGTGATTAATTGAGTAATGGCTTTTATTATATTTTGGTGTATGAATATCAATAATTATTCCTGAATAAGCGGGTTTATAATATTGATGATGGTATCTAAATGTAGTGGATGGATATTTAGAAGTGTTTGTTAATGATTTGGGTTGAATTGGAGTATGGGGTTTGGAGACAATTATATTGGAAGTGTGTGTATATTTTCTTTGTGTGGCAAGTCAATTTTTAGGAGAAACTCTTGCAAAATTTTTCGTAGGGATTTCCCTAAGCTTTGAGTTATTTTTAAAAGAAAAATTTTATTAAAAAAAATTACTTGCCTCCTTATGAATAATTAACCACTTCTAATATGTGATTTAGAGCTAGTAAGTGATATAGGTCGGTGCTCCGGCACCGAATGTGGCGCTCGCTGTCTAATTCTTCGGGATTGGGCTGCGTCTGCTACAAAGATGGTTAGAATGATTGGAATTACCTTAATTTAATAATACAAGATTCTTAATTTTAAGTTATGATGTAAATTAAAGTCAAATTATATTGGCAAAAAATCAAAATGAGCCTAAGTTGTGGTAATGAGAATCTAGCACCTCAATATAATATTTGAGAACTAATGTTTAACTATCTAAAATATTTAATTAAGGACTCAATTAGTATAAATTAATGTTTAAGGACCAATTGATGAATAGAAATTAAGGATGACTACAAAGAAAAGAATGAAAAATAGTGAAGATTAAAGGGCAAATTGAATTTAAAGGACGTGGAAGGGATTCTAAGAATTCTTTAATATAGTATTATTTATGTGAATAACGCAAAACCCACCTCTTGGTCATATGTCTCTCCTTTGTCGAGAAAAACACCTCCACTTTCTCCTTTCTATATCTTTAATCAAAGCCATTTTCTTCTCTCTTTCTTGTATTTGGATGAACACTATAGCATAAAGAGGAGAGAATTCAAGTGGAAGCTAAGGACAATTATTTGGCTATAAGGGAAAACCAAGAAAAAAAATGATAACCAAGGTTAGTAATTATTTCTTTTATTGAAATTCACATGATTATCTTCTTGGTCTTTTATGAAATCAATCAAGGAAATTATGATTATGAGAAGTATAAATTGATTTTAAGAACTGAATGAATTAATTGGAATTTGAAGTAATCTATAAATTGCTTTGCTTGAAAATAAGTTAAAATCATGTTTGGATTTGGAAGAAAGAAAGAAACATATAAAAGCTTGAAAATAATATTTTAGTCATTGAGATTGACTTAGTTAAATAGGTAAATGAACTTCAAAAATTATGAAATTTTATATAAAACTATGTTAGGATGTTAGAAAGGTTGTGGTAAAAGGGTAAGTGGAATGAATAAAAAGAAATAAAGTTATACTTAAAAATATACAAACTGCTCAGTGGAAAGCCTTACTGAAATTTAGGTACTATTATTAGGCTATTTGGTTATGTAAATGAACTTCAAAAATTATAAAATCCCAAGATGTGAGGAAAACCTTATTAAAATTTCAAGATAAATGGATTTGAGAAACTAAAGATGTAGCCAAAGAAATAGAAGCTGCTCATATGATAGAAATCTTGTGTTCTATTACTTTATAAAGAGTTGAGTACACTTTTGATATGTTATTAAGTTCCATTTCTTTAGTTGTTATTTTTATGTTTCTAGAATGGGATTAAGTGTTGTAAATGAAGTAATTCATGCCTCAAGTAAAAGTCATATGGTACTTAATTTCTTGGTCAAGCATGGTAATATTGAAGAAAAGGCATGAATATTACATTCTAATACTTAATTTTCATCCCTATAATGGTGTATGTGTATATATTGTGTAGTATGGAGTTAATATAAATATTAATTTCATGCTACAGTTTCTAAGAGAAGAGGGTTGGAAAAAAAGTGAATAGATAAAGGAGAGAAGCTACGGGAGCCTTCTAACTCAGGTCAGTTGATGCGGAAACCCCAAGATTAGCATGCGATCTGAAATTCCAGCAAGCAATTCAAGCAAGAACACTAACCAAAGACAATCCCTTCCCTACCAAACCCCCAAACAACAAGGATTGAGAATGAGGATTATAGGGAAGAAACAACAAGAAAGAAAACACCACAAGATGAAATCTTGATAAGTAATCAATTCTTGATGCAACAAGTGAAGAAGACAAACTCCCCACTCAAAGAAAAAAATAAGCAGCCACAAGTTTGTGATAAAAAAACTTCCCGTTTTACATGTTAAGAAGACTATTTATATGCCTCAAGCAAACCTAACCCTAATGAAACATATCTAAATAGGCTGCCCTAAGGTCCAATAACATGGGTTCAACCAAAACACACTAAATGAAGTCATTTTAGGCCCAAATAACAAGTTAATTTAGGCCCAGTCACATGAATAATAAAATCAGCCCAAAACAATAAAGCCATGTAATTTTAATAGGGCCTTTACAAAGCTTAACATTAACTTTTCCAAGCCTCCACAAGATAAAGAGGTCTTAGCCCATAATTCTCATATTCATTTAGCTTTAGCTCTTTATCTACAAAATGTTGTATGTAGCCTTGTAATGCCTCTTTCAGCCTTTTTGCCTTGGATCTAGTTATTGGTTCCGTTGGGAAGGCGAAAGGGTCCTTAACTCCAGGCCCACACTCTATGCTCATATCACATATATACCTAGGTAATCTACCATATATCAGGGTGGGATAATGCTATATTAGAAGACATGATCGGTAAGTCACTATATGGCATATAATATGATATCATGTATATAGTATAATATATGTGTTATCATATTTGATATAGCATAATATAATCATAATATACTGGTATTATGGATAGGCATGCTCCTATAGCCTATTATACCCTATGATAATGTCATACCAAATGAATTGATAGGTATATGTAATCTATCATGATGTCATAGATTTAAGTATATGATAACGTGGTTAGCAAGGTCAATTCACGTGTAGGCTATAAACATGTTAGGAACTAGTGTAGCCCATGTATAGTTGTGGGTTAGTACTATCCTATGGGCATATCCCACCTAGTTATATAGCCACATAGTGGTTTATATGTCAATCATACTAATTTTATCCTAGTCCATATCTAATTATATATGTACACTATGCCCATGAATCATATATATCACTAATTATGTCAGTACACGATCTCATAATCCCATGGATAATATCTGTCCACTTATGTACCCCGTATGATATTATACTAATACCAATTACCTATCATATATCCCATGACTGTGTATATTATAGAGTTGATTATATCCCCATAATCACTTAGGTACCCACTGATTCATTACTAGCCCATGGTTAATGGGCATAGTAGCCATTAATGATAACATATGGTAATGGTAGGGCATGAAAGACTCTACCAATGAATTTGATTATCCCCATGTAAACTAGGGATGATATTGTACTAGTGACTATTTATGGGGGTATGATATAATGTATCATAACCTATTATATGACATTACATACCATATTATGATATCATAGGCGTATGGCTATAGTGATATCCATTAGTGATATATATGTCATTGTGTGGTTAGTTATATAATACTATATTTATACAATATAGTTAAATCTATGACACCATGCTATATACTACCCCCACTCTAATAGTATTTATTCCTAAGGTACCACTATATACCATCAGCATGGATAAATCATACCTTTTACATTATGGGTATGAATTACATGGTCAAATGACATACCATATATACTCCACGGTATAATACATTATAGTGGCATATGTCATTATGCTATACATATATGATATCACTATGTCCATAAATAGTGATATATATACTCCAACTCTATGATAGTCTAAGTCTGGCATATGGAATAACGCTATTGATATGGACTTGGGGGTATGCACATAGATATTATGTACTAACCTAGTATATAATGTCCATATATGGATATGGTGCGGGGATATACCATATATGTCTCATGGACAAGTTGGTAATAGCATATCATAGGTATATACATGCTATCATGATGTATATTGCCCCACGTATATTATAATATATCACCATGTATGATATTCACCTATATTAGATTGGGATATCTACCATATATGGTATACTTATGTATGATGTATATGCTATCCATGGACATATTCCCCAGTAGCATAGTAATTAGGATGATAGTAATATCTATGATATTATATGTCCTACTGTCACCCAAGTAGTATAACATATGATATACGTAATATATACCCCATCATAACATAATGTAAAGGATAGTTGTACTATAATCCATACCGTCTCCACTTAATCAAAAGGATGACATATATCCATTATTACCATTTAGATTAGACCATTCTATATTAGTGTCTACTAGCGATAGGTCAATTCACGGAGTTGGATACGTATATGGTAGGAATCAGCAAGGTATATATAGCATATACGTTAACATATGTACTATCCAACCATGATAATCATTCACCTTGTACTAGCATGGTGACATACCATTATATGATATCATACCATGTATATGGTATTTATCATCCATTATCCCTAGTAGACAAAACGTAATGGGCATATATCCACTACAATGTACAATAATAGTCTACACATGCTATGACACAATCGGCATATTATGTCGTACCAACGTGTATGAAGTCTTAACTATGGGTAATCATATATTGATATACATGGATAGGTAACCCTAATAGCATAACATACTATGATTATACATATAATGTCCGATAATATTTATCCCATAGTGGCATTATATATAATACATCCTATGTATACATGGCTAGTTTGTGGATATCATAATATCCAACTTGACATATGGGATTATATGATATATAGTACAGGATATCCCAATCATACACCCTCATATTATGACTTGACACCATATACCTTGCTGATGATAGTGACTAACGTACTTATTATGCGTATTAGGCGACTAGATTATCGATATACCCAGGTATCATAACTCTACCCCCAAGTAGGAATATATACGATTCGATCACCTAACAATGGTTCAGCTACACCCTGTGTCATACCATAGGTTATATTAGTGTCCCATGTTCAGATATCCATCCCAATATACACTTCATACATCATGATAGGTTAGTTCACGGTACCATAATGTATATTTCATAATATGTCATTCAATAGATGAGGATGAACTACGTAGATAATCCCCATACCAAGGTAGTATCATACTAGCCAATCCCGTGTATCATATACCCCATGTTTTCCTTACCACTTATGTTAGTACAAGAGTTATATCCAGCTGACATGGTATATGTATATTTAGTATGCCTTGGCCATGTATATACTCCCCAAACTAGATTACCATGGCCATGTATATACCCCCCAAACTAGATTACCATGGCTAACTCTAGTGGCATATAAATACATTAGTCCATACTACAGGTCATCCTGAGTATATGGTGACAAGTTGCTATACCATATACCCTATGGCATTATATCCACACTAATCTTATATATTAGATTATATAATATATCCACAGGGGCATGATAACACTAACCACACTATATTGATATCAATTCCAAACATATATCATACCCCCATGTATAGCATGTTTGATACCCTTGAGTCTATAACGGTATATCAATTCAACATAGTGATGGTGTAATATATATGGTGGGTAAATTAGTATATCCATGGTACACATAATATTATGACTAATTTAGTATAATGAGTATCATACCTATATATAAGGTACCCTGATAGGCTATTACATGGATGGCTATAACATCATATATATATCAAGGTATAGCCATGATAAGGATAATTGGGGATATATGGTATGTATGCCCAAGGGATATATGACATACTGCAATCAGCAAGGTATATGCCACTACCATATATGACATCTAATCTATGATATACGTGGGCATATGGATAGACATAATATAGGCTATATTACTATATAATCATCACCATCAGATGGTTAGTCAATAGTGTAGCCAATGTCACCATATTAGATGTTATCATAACATATAATGATAGATATAGGATAATATTATCATATCCCTTGCATGGGCTACCCTATCATATCTACCATGGATATATGATACCCCATAATATGATATCCATATCCATGACGTGACATAATATATTACTAGCCATGGTGGATAGTAATATGCCCCATATCAATATTATATCTTTAACTGACAACCATGACTATTATATGTCAAGTGGTGATTGAGTATGATATAATGTATCACCAATGTATGATGTCTAGGATATGGCTAGTACGGAACTATGCTAACTTGCCACACCATATAATACCACCCTGATAATCATTACCATAGTATGGGGTATAATGCAAGGATATACTCCTCATTCTAATCATATGGACATATCTATTACCATATGACCACCATATATATGGCCAGTGGATATATGGTGGTCATATTGGGGGTAACTCCATATGGATATCATATCTACCATAAGATATGACCATAGTCATTATAACAAATGTACTGTATTTATTATGCCATATGATGGATATGATACCTGGTATATCATATATCTATAATTATATGTATATAGTAATATTATCGGACATAATGTGGATATAGTATTGGGGGGTATCATTTATCCACTATACCTGGGGTGGATAGTGATATAATATAATATGTATGGTAGTATACATATATATCAGTTATACTAGCTTGGTACACAGTAGCATATATGACTATCCATAGTGGGGTACCCTATATGGTAATAAATATGTCCATACGATTAGAATGAGGGGTATATCCTTGCATTATACCCCATACTATGGTAATGATTATCAGGGTGGTATTATATGGTATGGCAAGTTAACATAGTTCCATAATAGACATATCCTAGACATCATACATTGGTGATACATTATATCATACTCAATCACCACTTATGTCATTATACTAGTTTTTGATATGGATATAATGTAATCATATGGGGGATTATATAGTATGATAATTGGGAATTCATTGCTATCATCATATTATGTCACCATTATATCCATATACCCCATGAGTATATATTCTGGGATAATATATGGATTATCAACTACCCATATATTAGTTGGGATCTGAAAATATACCTTGATGATAGGTATGTATCTACTATATAGTAATGTTGATATACATAATGTATCATATACATAGGATTATAACTGGTATACATTGGGTATCCATGGATAATCAGGCTATATGGGGGATGATAGTCCATATATAATGTGTGACATCCCGACCCGGCAAAGCGATCCTAAGAGGGCGGGTAGAGCAAGGGGCTCCTGGCGAGCTTCTAGGATGGCAGGCTAGCTAGGGTAGTGGAATGCGGGACACAGGAATGAATCGGATCATATATCGAAAAGGGGGTAACTAATCATCAGAGGCGCCTTTTGGTGGAATGGCTGGAGAGTTGGAAGAACTCAAAGGTTAAACGTGCTCATTTGACAGAAATCCCAGAATGGGTGACCTCCTGGGAAGTTCTTATTTCACCTGCAGGACAAAACTGTGCGGGTCTTGCAGATCTTGTATGTGGGAGCTGGCTTGATCCAAAGTGCACAATTTCTCTGGTGGTTAGAGTCAGGACGTTACATAATGCCATTGGTTAATGTCCATATACGTTTCTAGGATGACAGGCTAGCTAGGGTAGTGGAATGAAGGACACAGGAATGAATCGGATCATATATCGAAAAGGGGGTAACTAATCATCAGAGGCGCCTTTTGGTGGAATGGCTAGAGAGTTGGAAGAACTCCAAGGTTAAACGTGCTCGTTTGACAGAAATCCCAGAATGGGTGACCTCCTAGGAAGTTCTCATTTCACCTGCAGGACAAAGCCGTGCAGGTCTTGCCGATCTTGTATGGGGGAGCTGGCTTGATCCAAAGTGGACAATTCCTCTGGTGGTTAGAGTCAGGACGTTACATAATGCCATTGGTTAATGTCCATATACGTTAATACATTATGGGTGATTATAGGTAGTTCATCCATATAACCATTTACCATGGGATAAATGATACCACTACCATATACTGTGATTATATAACTATATAAGAATAGCCATGGCTAAGTATATTATATCGTATATACCCCTAATATAGCTGGATATATCAAATTATATATCATATTGACTATACTCCCACAATCTGAACCATTAATGATTATCCTATCCATATAGTACATTATAATCCATTAGTTATACATATGATTATGATATCTATATACATATTGATAGGATAATCCATGACTTATATAAGTCATGGGCTATAACCACACAGGATTAAGGTAGTAGTGATATACATGTATGCCTAATACCCCAGATATGGATACCAATCTATAATATCAATTGTATGACTAATATACCTAGGATATGATGAGATGTAGTATGGCTACTATGTATATATCATGTGGCTATTACATATATATGAGGTGGTGATATATGTATGGGGTAAGAACTAGTGACCATACTAATTTTGATATCACCACATGATATATCCTATCATCCCATGGACTATCCCAACCATGTCATAATATCAAATTTATAGTATATATTGGAGTGATATACGTGGATATATGTCACTCACGTAACTAATAATTAGCCCATATAAAAAACCACGGGTAATATATATGTCCATTATATAACCAAGGTGATAGATGGGGTACGTGTTATATGACACCCATATGTCCACATAGGATATAACGTATCCATATGGATTATATGATATATGGCATGGATATATATGGTTATATCTACCCTGGGTATCCCTAGTATGATTATAGTATGATTATCATATGATAAACACTACTGTCAGTTACTATCCAACTATATAGTACACCATGAATCATCCATATACCATCACTATGACCATTATCATCACATATTATACTTATCAGATGTATAGGATATCACCATGTACCAACACATATTATATTATATCAATCTATATAATATGTGTCATCGTATATACCCTATATATTATGTCCCATGGGCATAGTGATAGTACAATATCCAATATATGGTATAGCCATGGGATGGTAATGATAATGTGGGTACACAGTAGAATCATAGCATGTTATCATTATACAACATGGGCTATCACTATGATCACTACCAATGGGCATATAATCTATATTGGATATCATACATAATGTAATATACTATAATACATACCAATATAGGGTTGATTATAATAGTATCAAATTATATCAATTAGCTATGAGTATAATGGTACTATATATAATATTCCTATGATGCAAATGATGTCCATAAAGCACACAGAAGCTTAGGAAGTGATTTGGTTCAAATTCCAGAAATGTTTCCAAACATGGAAAACGGTGTCAACAATGGTTCTAGGGTTGTTCAAGACATTTCCAAGCAAAATAAGTCAGATTTGGATGGTGTTCCAGATATGGAAGTTTTATTGGGTCTAATCGCGAGATCGCGAGCCAAGCGTCTAAGGGGGCAACTTCAGCTTTTTATGCAAAATTGGATTGAAAATGGGTTGTCCAATTCAGGGAAGTCCACATATGGTAACTTGAAGGATGTCAAACATGTTAATCTTATTGGACTTCAAGATAAATAGTTTTGTGAACTTGGGCTTTTGGGCTTATGTGTATTTTTTTTATTTGGAATGTAAATCTGTCCATTTATATGGCTTTGGGTTTATTTTGTTTCAGTTTGGGTTTCAAGTGATTTAGAGTCTTTTCTTTTTTTAGGCTTCTTTTGCTTTGTTAGGAGTTTGGCCCATTTATTTTGGTCTAAAACCTTTTGGTTTTCCTCCTTTGATGTTAACACCTTTTAAAGGGGGGGTTGTTATGATCTGCAGGACAGAATTTTGAGAATATCAGATTAATGAAAGTGAGGGTTTGTCTTCTTTTATCTTTATGCTTAAGGTGTTGTTTGGATTGTAATTGATTTGTTCAATTGCTATTTAGATTCAATTCCTATTTCTTATGTTTTTGGAACATCTAATTCGAATTGGGTTTAAATGGGAAATTTTATGGGATTTCCACTTTAAGTTCTTTTGGATTGAGTTCTTAGGTGTAAGAACAAATCAAAACCTTGATTGCTTGGTGGTCAAATCTGCCGGTTCAGATTGGTGAAGAGTTCTAAGTTCCTTGTTGATCTTGGGGTTCCGTATCATTTGGTGACCTTTCTGGATAAAAAATTAATTTTGCCAAATCAAAGATCTTCTCTTCTAATGTGTGCCACAAGGAGCAGAGCTTGATTTGTGAAAATATCGGTATGTCTATTACGAAGGACTTGGGTGTATATTTAAGGGTTCTGATTTTCCACCGTAGAGTTAAGAAGACTGATTTTGATTTCTTACTTTCATGGGTGGACCATCATCTGGCATCTTAGAAGTCTTCCCTATTATGTTTTGTTGGTAGGATTACTTTGGCCAAATCGATGCTCACAGCTCTTCCCAATCACTTGAGGCAAGTTCTTTATAGCCCTTGAGCTATCTATGACGAGTTTGACAAGAGACTCTGAAATTTTATTTGTGGTTCTACACATAGGCACTAGCATGTACATCCTGTTAATTAGGATCAAGTTACTAAACTTGTTCCTGAAGGTGGCCTTGAACTTCGCACTTGTAGGGAGATGAATTCGGCATTTCTTGCTGAGGTAGTTTGGAGGCTACTTAATGATGATGTTGGTTTGAGGTGTCGCCTCGTGCGGGGAAAATATATGGAGGGGAGAAGTGATGGTGTTACGTTTCCTTCTAAGAGTAATGCTTCTATTATATGGCATGGGATCACTCATGGGTCGAAGCTCCTTTCCAAGGGCCTTTCGAAATTAGTGTCCAATGGTATGTGGACTTCTTTTTAGGAGGATGTTTGGGTGATGCCTAGTCTACTGCTTCTGTATGCTACCTGGAGGTGCCTGCTAGACTATGTGGATTGCTTGTGGCTTCTTTTTGGTCTAGCTAAGGTTGGACATGCGATCATATTACTCCTTTTCTGTTCGCTACGATTTGTTCTTATCTTGAAGCTCTTTCTCTAATGGATGGGGTAGAGCATTTGGATGAGTTGTGTTTGAAGTGTACACCTTCTAGGATTTTTCTGTTAGCTCTACTCACAAAATTGCTAAAGGAAGTTTTCAGTCTCTTACTTAGTCAAGTTGGCCTAAGATTGCTAAAGTGAAAGTTAGCTAAAGCATTAGTTCTTTCCTTTGGCTTTTCCAACACTAGAAGTTGATGACCAATGCTCATCAAGTGAGGAGAGGCTTTACTAATATTACTGCCTGCCTCTTTATGTTGGAGAATCTAGAGCACTTGCTTCAGGATTGTAAGTATGCAAGAGTGATTTGGCTGAGCATTTGGGCTCCTACTTCGTATCAATCCTTCTATTCTTGGCCAACTTCAAATTTGATTACTCACAGTGATACTCTTGTAGTGCTATGTTTTCTTCCTATTCACCCCTTGCTGTGATGGTTATCACACTTTAGAACATTTGGTAGTGGCATAATGATGTGGTCTTCAGAGGGGTTTGGTATGATAACTATTCTCGTTGGGAAAGCTTGCAGTGTCAGATCATGGGTATTTATAGGGTTGGGATTCTATTAGAACAGCTTCTACTTCTCTAACCCGATTTGTTGTGTCTGTGGCATGAGTTTTACCTTTCCAAGTTTGGGTTAAGCTGAAAGTGGATGGGATTGCGAAGGGCAATCTTGGGGTTAGTGGTTGTGGGGGTGCCATTCGTGACAATAGTGACCAATGGCTATCTAATTTTGCACTGCGTCTAAGTTCTTGCTCCTTTATGGTGGCTAAACTTAAAGGTCTTTTTCATGGCTTATCTCAAGCTTGGGAATTTGATTAGATGGTCGTTGAGATGGATTCTCAGATGGCGCTTCACTTGGTGCAACATGGAGCTACTTGTAATGTTAAGCTGGTTAATGTGTTAACATCCATTTTGCTGTTGTTGAAACGGGATTGGCAGGTGGTTCTTAAGCATTATTATCGAGAGGCTAATCAGGTGGTTGATTGTCTTGCTAATGTGGCGATGTTTGTGAAGGACAGGCGTTCAATTTTTTCTTTCCCTCCTAGAGATGTGCTGAAGGTCTATGGATGGGACTATCGTGGGATTGCTTGGCCACGGCTAGTCCAAGCTTAGTGTCTTATTTTTTTCTAGTTTCTTATGGGGTTCTATTCCTTCCCTTCCATTCTCTCTCCTTTCTCCCACATTTATATATAATATAGATTAATTTCTATGGGTTCTTTAAAAGATTAAGATGTACCGTTATTGAAAAAAAAGTTTTTGTTGAATCCGTTTTGTGATTTTTAGAACTTGGACTCCATATTTTCAATTTGGGCTAATGGATTTGTTGGGGGCCTAATTAATATTGTTTTATGTAATCAATTAATTAATTAATGTTAATTAATTAATTAATTAAAAAGAAAGAGATAAAGAAGACGTGCTGTAATTGAGCAAAGCAAAGCAGTCCTCAAGCAGTTGTTCACTTACAAAAGATGGGAGATCAAAAGAGCTAATGATGGGAACATGTGACAGTGGATCTTTTTGGTAACTACTTGTGGAACCTATAACAGGAGCAAGGGAACAACGTAGAACCCCAACTAAATTCTTCGCGAATTCAACTAGAAAAATTGAACTCGCCAACGAGTTAATCGATTTAATTTTCAAAATATTGTCTTTATTTTTTCTAAGCATTATTCATCTACATTTCCTATAATCATAGTTTCATTTCAATACAAGCAATCAATTCACTTTACATTTGAAGCAATCAAAATTCTATTAAATTTACAAGCAATCCAAGTTCTCTCTTTACAAATGCTTCTGCACAATCTATTTTAATTGCATAACCAGTAAAACATTTAACTTGGATCCAACCCATATTTCTAAAAGTCAAATCAAATGCACTTTATTTTTCAGTTAGTGTACTTCACACACCTGACACACCCGTAATTCTCCATTCAAGTTGTCAACTAGTGGATTCGTTGTTCTTTCCCCTAAAAAAATAAATAATTTTCTTTTCTCTTCTTTGTTGCCATAATAAGATTAAGTCAGAATCTTGATCTAATTTTGTTCAGATTTGACCTAAAAGATTCATATTAATATTATTCTAATATGTTTTTAGTAATTTTTAAGTGATAAATCATAATAGGGAAATAATAAAATATATATGTAAGTGATAAGTTAAAGGACAGCAAATGAAATTAAACCTAATATATATTAACAGATAAAAAAATGTCATTCTCTTTTTATTCCTCCTTTGGTGGATTTGAGCTTTTGACTTCCTTAACTAAAAAAAATTGAATGTTGATTTTCCTATTGAAAGTTTTAAACTTCGCACCATAGGATCCCCTTGACAATTAAGATATAATTTGTGAGGAAAAATATAGGAGCCCTATATGTGATTGTTCATTGTAAAGCTTATTGTAGACCGTTGGGCCTGTGTTTATCGAGAGTTCAGATGAATAGGATGGATAAATAAACCAGAGTCTATTTAGTATGAAAAAAAGGAGAATAGAATAAGACGAGTTTAGGAGGAGAAAAAGTCAAGATAAGAGGGACTTGAGAGAAATAAAAAAGATTAAGAGATTAAAAAGAAAGGGTTATTAAAAATGGGACTTGAATGCAGTTAAATAGTTTATTTTATTTTTATAGGTTCATTAGAACATTTCTTTCTCCTATTTATAGAGGTCCTAGGAGTATCTTGCGACCTTGAAGTCAAAACTTGGTGAAGCTTCTACTTCATGTATGTTTATGATTGAGATTCATCTTTCTACTTCTAATTCTAGTTCTTGATTATTGGATACCAGATGTGAATTTCAGATTTGTAATAATATGCAAGAAATAAGAAATAATAGAACATTAAGCAAAGGAGATGTGGACCTACAAGTTGTCAATGGAGCCAAGTTGTTGCATCGCTTAGGAATATATTACCTTACTCTTTGGCCTTAGTATTAGAACTTTATAATTGTTATTTTATTCCAATACTTTGTAAAAATATTCAAACTTAATAATTGTTATTTTATTTCAGTACTTTACAAAAATATTATTTTTTTTCTTATTTACCTGTAAGTGTTAGATTCAAATTTGTTATTGAGGGCAATACTTGCTCTTTTTATAATAATAATAATGTTCATTCTATATCGAGTATTCATATAATTGGCCTGGATGATTTTCATTTGGAAAGGCTCATACTCAGCATAAATAGTAAGAAATCTAAAATACATACTTAAAAATTATTTTATCTTTTGTGTTATAAACTTGGTCCTATCAATGAAATGAGAATCACTAAGATACATGAAGATGGATATTTTGATTATTTTGATTATGAATTACATGAAACTTGTGAAGCTTGTGTAATTAGCAAAATAATGAGATCACTCTTTATTGGAAAAGGTAAAAGCTTAAAAAGTTATCGTAGTCACTTCTTCCTTATTCCCACTCTAGGCCCTCTAAGACCTCACATTTCGTTGTACGGCTATTCCACCAAAGTGTAGGTGCTGCACTAAATGCTATTGGTTACTTCTTATTATTCCAAGGCTAATATATTCCTATATATATGGGCCAATAACAACCCATTCGATAGGTTGATATTCATATTTCATGACATCCACTAATGACTAATCAACATATGGTTATGTGTATTGAATGAAATACAAATTTGAATCTTATTTTGAAAAGTTCAAAGAGTTTAAAATAGAAGTAGAGAAACAAACTAGAAAAAGCATTAAAGTGCTTTAATATGATAAAGTGGAGAATACTTAAGCCAAGAGTTTTAAGATTATCTAACAAAGAATGGGATTCTCTGAAAATGGACTCCTCACGGAACAACTGAACATAATGGAGTGTCAAATATGAGAAATGGTATCCTATTTGCATATGTTGGGACCAATGATAAGCTTTGGAGACTTACCACTGTACTTTTGGGTGTTATGACCTACAAATTGCAATTTACCTTTTAAATAGAGTTTTAAATACAGTTCCATTGAGATCTATTGAAGAGACTCCATATAAGATGTGGATTAATAAAAGACCTATATTATCACACATAAAGAATTGGAGATGTGACTCATATGTGAAATATGTGACATCTAACAAGCTTGGAGCTAAATCAAATAAATGCAAGTTTGTGAGATCCAAAAGAAACCATTAGATATTATTTCTACTGTCCTTTTGAGAAAAAAGATCTTTATCTCAAAACATGCTACCTTTCTAAAAATAAAATTTTTCCTTAAAGGAATTAGTGAGAGTAAGATAGAATTTAAAGAAGTTTAAGAACCACAAACTAACATCCAAATGGAACAAGGGCTAGGACTATAGCATTAGGTGTATAGCCTGAAGCACAAGTAGCACAACTTCTATGTAAATCTGTTAGGATGCATCAAGCTCCAAAGAGGTAAGAACTTCTCATGAAAGTTGGTAATGATCCATTGCTCATGGTTCTTCAAAATTATCTAGAAGCGATGTTCGATATTGATTCCATGAAATGGCTTGAGACCATGAAATCTAAAATGGATTCCATGTGGACTAACCAGGTATAGATCTTGGTTGATCTACATGAAGGGATAAAACTCACTAGATGTAATTTGGGGTTTTAGAGAAAGACTAATATGGATGGCAATGTACAAATATACAAAATAAGGTTGGTTGCAAAGGTTACAAATAAAGCTAAGATGTTGACTTTAATGAAACCTTCTCACTAATAGCTATGCTTAAATCTGTAAGGATTTTGCTTGTAATGGTTGCCTACCATGATTATGGGATTTGCCAAATGGATGTCAAAATTGCATTCCTAAATGGGACCTTACTTGAGGATGTGTACAAGACAAAACCTAGAGGTTTTGAGTTCAAAGAATTTGCTAATAAAGTACGCTAGCTATAAAAGTTATGGACTTAAGCAAGTATCGCGAAGTTATCTATTTTAATGAAACTATTAAACAATTTAATTTTATCAAAAAACATGGGTGAACATTGTGTATATCAAACTTCAACTGGGAGCAAAATTGTGTCTCTTATTTTATATGTAGATGACATTATTAATAGGAAAAGATATATCATTACTCCAATCTATAAAGATTTGGTTGTCAAAGAACCTCTATATGAAGGACATGGGAGAAGTACCTTATATAATGGGAATTAAGATAAATAAAGATATATCTAAAAGGCTATTAGGTTTATCTTTATCCATATATATAGACAAATTTCTTAAACGATATGGCATTGAGGAATCTAAAAGAGAATACATGTTTGTGTCATATGGAGTACGTCTATCTAAAGACATGTTTTCTAAAACACAAATTGAGATATATAGGATGGAAAGAGTTTCATATTCCTCTATAATAGGATCCATCATGCATCTTATGCTTTGAACATAACAAGTAGATACCAATCTAACCTAAGAGAGGGATATTGAGCAACAATTTAAAAGCATTCTTAAGTACTTGCAAAGAACTAAAAATGCTTTTTTGCTCTATGGACATGTTGAACAAAAAGTTTAGAGATATTTAAATGCTAATTTTTAGTCATATGATAGCAAATCATAATTTAGATACATCTTTTAGTCCAAATGGTGGTGCTATGAATTGGAAGAGTTCCAAGTAAGAAATGATTGCACATTCTACAACTGAGGTTGAGTGCATCTTTGCGTCTGAGGTGGCGAAAGTGGTAGTTTGGATTAAAAAATTCACATCTAAACTGGGTGTTATTCCTAGTATTAGTGAATCAGTAACACTATACTATGACAACAATGGAGCTATTGCACATGCAAAGAAATGTAGATCTCATCAATGATCCACACTAAATAGAATTAATGAAACCATCGAAAATACAGTTCCATCTTATCAGATAGAACATAAAAAAGAAAGATGTGAAGAGCGAGTACCCACTAAATAAAATCTTATAAATCCTCTCATCAGAGCATTTCAAGTAGAAACATGATCTCCATATGAAGCCTAAAAAACACATGGGTGATTGAAATGTAAGTTGGAGATTGTTAGTGTATACACCCTGTAGCTAATCAGATAGTTGCACATGGACATCATATTTTTTATGTGTCATATATTTTATTTAATTAAGCATTATTATCTCTAATATTCAATTATTGAATCTCGAGTAAAGAAAAAAAAATCCATAAGGACAATGTTACTTTGCAAAAGAAATTATTACATAGTTATAACTATGAGATTCTTATTATATTAAGGTAATGTTCTTAAATATTCCTAGTCCATGCTCTATCAAAATTAGACAATGATTAGAGTCGTTGAGACTGGTATACATATTCTGTGGTTTATGAAAGGAAGGAATTGTTCTCATTAGCTTATGTATATGAGATACCCAAAAGTAATATATAGGTGGGTGCTGTAAGGACAAGTTCATTGAACTAACCCATATATGGATTCTTTATGGAGGATTACCTAATGTCTATAGAAGACTCAAGTAATGGATGTTATGTAAGTGATCCTATCGCTTGAGATCACGAAATTATCTTATTTGCGGACTATTGTGTTTTGATCCTTCTACACATTAGTCTATCTATGGATAACAAATGGAAAATAATTGGATATGATAGAAAATCTATGAAGCGACTTGAGTGATCAAAATGGGATTTGCCACTCTAGATAAATTATAAAAAATATTCCACTTGTTCTCTAATAATATTGATCATGAAATTCGTAAATTAGATTCGGAATCTCATTCAGAGGATCAATAGCTATTACTAAGAGAACTAATATAATTTAAAATAACATACATGTTCTATGCTTGAAGGGATATTAATTATACTAAGAGACCATTCATTGAAAGGTTAAATCGAACAACTATTTACTTTTTAAATATGTGGGTAGTCTTAACGTGTTCTTAGACATTACTCTTTACCTTCAATGTAAATTAAACTAATTACATTTGTTACCAATATATTTAGAATCTAATGGGTCACACACATAAAGATTGGTATGAAAAATTAAAAATGAGAAGTTAAATCAAGTTAGACTTGATTATAAATAAATTTTAAAATATTAAGATTAAAACTATAATTTTATAAGAATTATAATATTAAGTAGGGACTTAATAAAAATGTTTCTAAAACTCATTAGAATTTAAAATAAGATATTAAGATATTATTTTTAAAATATTATTTGCACTACCCATGACCCATAAGTTTTTGCAAAGAACTTATAAACTTACCTTCTAGTTTTTGTTAAAGAATTAGAAAACTTAATCCCACTAATTTTTCTAAAGAACTAGAAAACTTAACTTGTTTTTGCAAAGAACAAGCAAAACTTAATCTCTAGTTCTTGTCAAAGAACTAGAAAAACTTAAACCTAATTTTTCTAAAGAACTACCAAACTTACAAAACTCACTCTCACACAAGATGGGTGCTTGAAAAACCTTGCAAATAAAATTTACATAAAGCTATCCCTCACAGATCTTAAGATTTAAAGAATTCTAATCTATTCTAGATTTATAAAACCTATAATAGATAGAATGATATGCCAAATTAAGCTTAGAAAAGAGATTTTTATAAATGAAACATATGAGTTTTGAAAATCTCTCTCTAAAGATTGATTTTAACCTTCTCTTAGAATTTATGCAATGAAAGCATGAAGAAGAAGGATTCTAATATAAGAGAGTTTATAATATAAAAACACAAGATTTGTTTATCTCTCATAAAAATCAGTTTTCTCTTCTCTTTAGAAAATAACCATGAAAGTAAGAATGAGAAGAAGAAGGATGAGAGAGTTACAATATAAAAAATAGATGATTAGTTTTTACTCTCATACATTTTGAAATTTTACCAAGGCTTGATTTATATTAGAAGACATTTTCTTTCCGTTAGAAATAAAAGAAAAGGAGTAGGGGTTGTTTGGTGGTAGGTTTGAAAAATAAGGAAAGTATTTTGAAAGATTATTTCCAAAAGAAGATTTCAAGTCAAAGATTATATTTAAAAGGAAAATTTTTAAATCACATTTTGAACAATTCAAATCCTGAAATATGTTTTGGAAATAAAATATTCTCTCTAAGATTTTCAAACATTTATTTAAGGAAATAAAATCTTTTAGGAAAAGTATATGAAAAATTAAAGAAGATTTTTTTATATTGTCTTAATATGGTATAAATCTTCTTTTTATTTTAACAAAATACTAAATAATTCTAAGATACCCAAAGACATTAACCAAATCTTCAATTCTTCAAAAGTGTCTTAAATCTTGATCTTCTATAGGATTCATTGAACCTTCACTTGATGATTTTTCAATTTAAATTTTTGCAAAAGACTTTAGCACAATCTACAAAATAAATCACTCAATTTATTATTTTTGTTAATCATCAAAATAGAGTATTGTAATAACTTTGAGCCAACAATCTCCCCTTTTTTTATGATGACAAAACTAATAGATTAAATACATAGAATATACATAGATAGCATAGTGCTCCCTCTAAGTCTATACATCAATTTTCATGCTCAAAAGAATTTTTCTCATAAAATTAGGGCATAAATCAAAATAAAATAAACTTCCCCTAATTTTTTGCTCCTTTTGTGAAATTTAAAAGTAAACATCATATTTGAACAAAGAAAAATATCAAAGCTATAAAGACTGATTAAGACAGAGACAGAAATGATTAGCTCACTGGAAACACTTTAAAAGAAATATCTGCAGAGAGAAAATAGATTTACCACTTTAAAATTTCTGCATCACTTTCTTTAATCAAAATACACATAGAGATCTTAATAGCCTGCAAGAATTAATGTCGATAATATTCAAAAAGACTATTAGATAATATTAAAGAGATTATAGACAATATAAATCATAATCAAAGAAATCTCTAGAACCTACAATTTCTCTTCTTATTTGTCATCATGAAAAAGACAAGTCATTTCTAAAAAAAATAAAATAAAAACAACAAGAAATAGAAAAATAAAATTAAAATTCTAAAATGCAAAAAAAATTATTTATTTATCTTTTTATTTTTAAAAAAAAAGAGGTAGACAAAAAGTAACACAAAAAATAAAAACATACTCCTAGAGGTAGAAACATAACGGCAGAAATAGTAAAAAAATATATACATACTTTACACAAGAGTTTTAATAGAGTACTTAAAAGTATTCATGATAACCAAAACATATAGTGCATCAAATTAACAGTTAGGATCGATCATACCGAGCTCTCTTCTTATGAAGCAAAATTGATTTTCCTCAAGTGGCTTCGCAAAAATATCTGCAAGTTGTTTTTCTGTGGGTATAAATTCCATTATAATATCCCCTTTTTGCACATGGTCTCTTATAAAATGATATCTAAGCTGAATGTGTTTAGTTCTTGAGTGCTGAATTGGGTTCTTTGAAAGGTTTATTGCATTTGTGTTATCACACTTAATAGGAATTCCATCAAATTTCAACTCATAATCGCAAATTGTTGTTTCATCCATAATATTTGTGCCACACAACTTTCGGCTGTAATATATTCAGCTTCGGCCATTGATAGAGCAACCGAAGTTTGCTTTTACTAAACCATGATATTAAAGCATGACCTAAAAATTGACAAGTACCTTATGTGCTCTTTTTATCAATTCTACTTCCTGGAAAATCAGCATCACTAAAACCAATAAGATTAAATGTAGCATACGTAGGATACCAAATACCAAAATTTGAAGTTTCTACTAAATATCTAAATATTCTTTTAACACCTATTAAGTGAGACTCTTTAGGACAAGATTGAAATCTTGCATAAAGACATACACTAAAATGAATATCCGGCCTGCTTACAGTTAAATAAAGAAGAGAACCTATCATGCTTCTATACATTCTAATATCAACATCTTTACCTTTCTCATCTTTTTCAAGTTTAATTGAAGTGCTCATTGGAGTCTTACATACCTTTGCATTTTCCATATTGAACTTCTTAAGAAGCTCTTTTGTATACTTGCCTTGATTAATGAAAATACCATCTTTGCATTGTTTGATTTATAGTCTAAGGAAGAAATTTAATTCTCCCATCATACCCATCTCAAATTCACCTTGCATAATCTTTGCAAAATCTGTACATAAAGAATCATTAGTAGCACCAAAGATTATATCATCTACATAAATCTAAAGAACAAGAATACCAAGTGCATTATTTTTTATAAAAAGTGTAGTGTCTACTTTACCTCTTGAAAAACCATTCTCAAGTAAAAAATTGCTTAGTCTTTCATACAAAGCTCTATGATCTTGTTTTAAACCATACAAAGCTTTTGAAAGTTTAAACACGTGATTTGATTTTTCAAAGTTTTCAAATTCGGGTGGTTGTTTAACATAAACTTCCTCATTCAAGAAACCATTCAAAAATGCACTTTTAATATCCATTTGATATAACATAAAATCTTTAAATAAGCAAATGCACATAACATTCTAATGGCCTCGAGTCTTGCAACCGGTGCAAAAGTTTCATCAAAATCAATTCCTTCTTCTTGGTTGTAACCTTGAGCCACTAGACCGGTCTAGCTTTGTTTCTAATTATATTTCCATATTCATCAAGTTTGTTTCTAAATACCTATTTAGTTCCAATAATGAAATGATCTTTAGGTCTAGGAACAAGCTTCCAAAGTTGGTTCGTCTCAAATTGATTAAGTTTTTCTTGCACAGCAAGAAGCCAACTTTCATCACTTTGAGCCTCACCAACATTTTTAGGTTCAATACATTACCAAAGTACTTTCTTAGAGCTGCCCTAGTCATCATCATCTTGGATGGATTATCAATTATGTCCTCTTATTGATGATACTTGTAAAATCTCCACTCCTTTAGTAAGTCTTGATGTTCTCCACTTGTTGTCTCAACCATTTGCTATTCTTTTTTGCTATCACCATGTTCAACATTTGGATTCTCATTTTGATAATCAATTTGTTGTTCATTTTGTTCATGTTGCTTATTTTTATTCTCTTGTCTTATATCTACAACATCATCAACAATATAAACATTTCTAGAAGTAGAGTTAGTTTCATTAAATATAACATGTATGGACTTTTCTACTACTAGAGACTTTTTATTGAACACTCTAAAAACTCTATTATTATTTGAATAGCTAAGAAAAATCCCTTCATTCGCTTTAGCATCAAATTTAGCTTACTCATTTTTCTTATTATTTAAAATAAAACATTTGCAACCAAACACATGAACGTAACTTATATTAGGCTTTTTACCTTTCTAAAGTTCATATGGGATTTTCTTAAGAGTAGATCTTACCAAAGCTTTATTAAGAATGTAGCATGAAGTATTAATCGCTTCAGCCCAAAAATACTTTGGAAGTTTGGCATCATTGATCATTGTTCTTGCCATCTCTTATAGTGTTTGATTCTTCCTTTCAATAACTCTGTTTTGCTGAGGTGTTTTAGGAGCTGAAAAATTGTGAAATATTCACATTTCTTTGTAATAACACTTAAAGTCTTGATTTTCAAACTCCCTTCTATGATCACTTCTTATGGATGTGATGTTGTAACCCTTTTCATTTTGAATCCTCTTGCATAAATGAACAAATTAGTTAAATGTCTCATCCTTATTTCTAAGGAAGAGTGTCCATGTAAACCGAGAATACTCATCAATAATTACAAAGGTATATTATTTACCAACAAGGCTAGAAGGTGTAATAAGTCCAAATAAATCTAAGTGTAAAAGCTCTAATGGTCTAGAGGTTAATATCATGCTCTTAGATTTAAAAGAAATTCTAGTTTGTTCACCTAATTGACATGCTTCACAAATATGGTCTTTTTCAAACTTAATATTAGGTAAACCATGAACTAGGTCTTTCTTAGAAAGCTTAGAAATCAAATGCATACTAGCATGACCTAATCTTTTATGTCATAACCAACTATGATTATCAATAGACATCAAGCAAATATCATCAAGGTTATTCAAATCATTAAAATCAACCAAATAAACATTTTCAAATCTTTTTGCAATAAATAATGTTTTGTTATCATGCTTGTCTTGTACTTCACAATGTGATGATTCAAATATGACTCTTCTATTCTTATCACACATTTGACTAACACTTAAGAGATTAAATCTCAAACCTTTTACCAAAGAGACATCTTCAATTGATGGATGTGTACCAACTATACCCTTTCTAATGACTTTTCTTTTACTTTTATCTCCGAAGCTAACTGATCCTCCTTCCTTCATATTGATCTTGGTGAACTTATTCTTGTCACCTGTCACGTTCCTAGAGCAAGCGCTATCCATATACCACAATTTCGTTTTTAGCTCACTCTTCAAGCAAACCTGAAATCAGTTAACCAGACTTAGGTACCCAATGAGCATTGGGTCCTTGAGGGTTAGCGGTAAAGGTAGATTTGATTTCTTTTGAGTTCCAATACCTTTTATTCAGTGTAGATTCAGATTTCAAAAGACAAGATTGAGCATTATGTCCCTTACCATTACAAAAGCTACATCTCATAAGTAGTAAAGTTGAAGAACTGCCTTTGACAAAATTTTGATCAATATTATAACTCATAACACCATTATAGCCAATGCCATATTTATCTTTTGAAGATCTTTGATTCCCTAACAAGACATCTAGGGTTTTCTTTCCTTTCGTAAAATTTGCCAAATCATTTTTCAAGGCTTCAACTTCCTTTCTCAAATATTCATTTTTGAAGGTGAGATTATTGCAATTTTCTGTTGAATCATCCAATTTTAATTTTTGATCCAAGTAAGTCTTAACACTAGCATATAGATTCAATGTGCATTTTTTACTTTCTTTCAAAGCTTCAATTTTTTGTAAGAGATTTCTGCAAATAATTTCTTTGAAAAAGGCATCTCTTAAAAGATCACATTCAAGTTTACGCTTTTTGAAATCTTTCCTCAAATAATTATATTTTTTGCAAGTATCTTTAAAGTTTGAGTAAAGTTCCTTAAAATCATTTTAAAGTTCATTATAGCTCATAGGTTCAGAATCACTTACCTCACTTTCATTTGCTTTACTGCAGTCAGCTTTAGCAGGTGAAATTAGCTTACTACTTTCATCCGATTCTTGATCACTTATAGCCATCGAGCAAATGTTCGCTACTTCAGCTCCTTCATCACTAGAATTTGAGTCATCATTGTCACTGTAGGTTGCAATCATAGCTTGCTTTGGTTTGTGTTTTTTAGCTTTCTTCTTAAGCTTTGGATAATTTGGTTTGAAGTGTCCGGGTTTATCACATTCAAAGCATATAGGTTCAGTTAGATCTTTCTTTTTCTTATTTTCTATCTCTGGTGAAGGTGTTTTCTTTTCAAATTTCTTGTATCTTGTTCCACCTTTCTTTAGCATCCTTTTGAACTTTCTTACCATGAGTGCCATGTGATCACTTTTAGCATCACTAGAGCTTTCATCACTTGTGACAACTTTAAGGGCTATACCTTTCTTCTTTTTGTCTTCAACCTTTTCAACATTTCTATTCATCATCATTTCATGTGCGAGGAGTGAACCGATCAACTCATCATAGGTGAGCTTTTTGAAATCCTTTACTTCAAACAAAACAATCACTTTAGATTCCCATCTATTTGGCAGAGATCGAAGAATTTTCTTTGTGAGCTCTTCTTTAGAGATAGATTTGCCAAGTACCTTCAAAGAATTAACAATGTTAGTAAATCTAGTATTCATATCAGTAATGGTTTCATCATTTTTCATGGAAAACATTTCATAATCTCTCCACAATAGATTTACCTTTGATTCTTTGACTTGGCTAGTTCCCTTATATGTGACCTGTAGCTTTTTCCATACTTCCTTAGCCAAGGCATGACCTAAAACTTTGTTATATTCATTAACATCTAGAGAACAATGTAAAATATTGATAGCTTTAGCATTTAAAGTAATACTTTTTCACTCATTGTCCATGTATTCTTCTTCTAGCTTCTCACTAGTAACACCATCAACAACTTTATTAGAAATTTGAGGACCATTTAAAATATTTTTTCAACAATCAATATCAACAAATTACACAAAATTTCTCATCTTAGTTTTCCAATAAGAATAATTTGTACCATTAAATAAGGGAGGTCTAGTGATAGATTGACCTTCAGAAGGTCCAACTATACCAAGGATAGACAATGAAGCCATGAGATCTCTCTAAGGTGGCTCAACCTTATAAATCAAGAGCCAATGCTCTGATACCAGATTGTAGGTCCCAATAGGCTATGCACAAGAGAGAGGGTGAATTGTGTTGTATAAAAATTTAGAATTTAAAGACCTTTTTCAAACACAGAAGAAGCACAAAAGTATTTAGATAATTTTACCATATAACTCACATAAGCAAAAGATCATCTATAATACTTAATCAATCAATAGGTCTAAAAATAGTTCACTAAACTGGGAAACTTTGCAACTCAGGAGCGATTTTAGTTTGGAGCAAAATTCATGAATTAATTCAGATCATAGAATGAGCAAGTTAACGCATGTCATTATATTTAAAGTGTGTGAGTGTGAAGAGACAAGCAATATCATAAAGAGAAAAATAAAAGGAGAAAATCAAATACCAAAAATTATAGTGGTTCGGCACTTCTCACGCCTACATCCACTCCTCAAGAAACCATCTTGAGATCCTCCACTATTTAACTCTTTTCAAGGGCAAGAGTAAAGCCTATTACAATGGAAATAGTCCTAACACATAGCACTACCCATGTCCCACAAGTTTTTGCAAAGAACGTATAAACTTACCTTCTAGTATTTCTAAAGAATTAGAAAACTTAACTTGTTTTTGCAAAGAACAAGCAAAACTTAACCTCTAGTTTTTGTCAAAGAACTAGAAAACTTAAACCTAGTTTTTCCAAAGAACTAGCAAACTTACAAGACTTACGCTCACACAAG
>CANUEX010085338.1:0-13059 GCA_948099535.1 Jatropha multifida | reverse complement strand
AGAATGGGATTCCAACTCAGCACCTTTTGAGATTTTGAGAAGAGTTGCTCTTTGGAGAGCACAGTACGATGAAAGTTGTAAGCTGTGTTCGGGGGGGAGTTATTGTCTATCGTTGGCCTCTATGGTAGAATCAGTCGGGGGACCGAGGGCCAAGCTCCCTTCTGCTTCGTTCCTTCGGACCCCCCTACTCCTAGTCCTATTGAAATTTTCCAAGGCACCCACAGGTATAAGGCAGCAAGCGACTAGGTTTCATAGGCGGTAAGACTTTCCCATAGAATTACCCATAGAAGTAATATGCGGGCATAGTTTACACTCGTAGGTAATCAGGTAAGCAAGTAGGGATAGCTTCGGATATGGAAGCACAAGCCAGTGATAAAGGTAGTTTCCCCTCTTCCCTCTTGGCATTGTCCCAGTAGCCATTGCTACTATTCACTTATGAATATTGGCATTGTAGGAGTCATTACAGTAGTTTCTATCCTAGCATTCAAAATGACCCGCATTCGTGGCAGTCTCTTGTCTTGGATTTTAGGCAAGCAGAAGGATAAGACATAGATTTCTTTGAGTGGGAGTTATCCATATAGGTCATAGATAGATTGATTTCCATGAGAGTTGAGAGTCAAATAGCACTAGTAAGAGGGATACGACTATAGGTTCTAAGAGATAGATTTTCCTGGTCAGTCTAACTAGATTCTAGGTCATCTAAGGTAAGAAAGCATAGTTTATATGCTGATCACCAATTCAACTGCCAGAGTCTTCTAGAATGCGTTATTTGGCACTTTAAGCTAATCAACGTAGGATCTATCATCAGAGGTCAGAAAAGGAAGAAATTGTTAGAGAACAATGGCCTCTGAGTGATGGCTTTGGCAAGTCCCTGATTCACCAATTCATTCTTTAACACCGCGGGAGAAGGAAAAATGGTTCAGTCTGTGATTAGATAGGATAGGCCAAGGCCAGCCCCAGGTGCGACCCGAAACTTTGTCAATGAAGAAGGAGCCGTTAATGAATTGCCTGAAGCAAGGGGTGACTCCTTTCAAGCCGGAAAAGGGCGCATTCGATCACGAAAGACCGTATTTATCGCTGTTGGATAATCCTTTCTTTCAATATATATATATAATAAGTACTTTCTCTATCAGTCTAGCTACGTACCTTCCATTGTAAGGCAAATGTCTTCTCTTCCCTGACTTCTTATGGAAGTAATGCATGCCCATATAGGGGAAGCTTCGGACTGTACTTCACCAAAGCGAAAGAGACGAACTCCTATATTCTTAAGATAGAACCACTTATTCGTGCTCAAACAGGACTTCCTGAGTGCCCGAAGGGAAGGGGACACGGTCGGACGTGGGCATTTCAATAATTCATATTTCCTGCTCGCCGTTATGCTATGTTATGTTTCAGTGCCATGATGGTCTGCCAGTGGCATGGTCTTTCTTCCATGTACATGTTTTTCTTGAATATTCATATGCCTAAGTGAAAGCACCCTTCCCTGAAGCTTCCCCGCCTTGCTCTTCTAAGTCCCTTTACAGGAAAGCGAATAGGTGCGGATGTAAAACTGTCTAGTTCCTGTTTGACTCTGAAAGCAAGTACTTTATTTGCCCGGAAACTCAGACTTCCACGAGATATCACAGTGGGGCTAGACTAGAAGAGTCCTTTGGCAGTAAGTGCTTTAGTCCGGTTTTCACCAGCTCCAATACCCGGAAAGGGATGTCGAAATAAAGGTTGCCCCCTTCTTTTTAATTTATAAGTAGGGACCCGTAAAGCTAGTTAGAGAAGCTCGTGAGTCTTAGGCCCGGATCACCCATTTTGTCCAGCTTTTGAGGGAATGATAAGTAGCTCGCAACCAAAATGAAGGTATGATTCAATCATCTTTGATAATGCCTTTGATAGTGCGATAGTCTCTTTAGCAAGTAGGCCAATCCGGGAATGAACTAGCCAGCCAGTTACTGTAGCCAGGATTCTTTCTCAAGCCTTTACTTTATGATACTCTTTCTTGCACTATATAGAATAGTAAAGGAGGGAGTAATAAAGTGTATGTACTACGCCAGTGAAAGCTCTAGTCTAGAGTCTTTAAGGGAATCTTCTTTCTGCCAGTAGTAGCTAGCGCGAGGTGCCATAATGAAGGGAAGCGAATCAAGTAGGGGCTGATTCTAAACTAAGGGCATATCATCTTGGAAGGGAAGGTGAAATGGAGGTAAGGTAGTTGCAAAAAAGCTAACAAAAGAAGAAAGAGCATCAGTCATGTCAGATAAAGGAAGTCTGTGTACGTCTAATCTAACGTATTTAGAAAGAAGTTTAGGAATTCAGTTAAGCAGGTCTTGTATAAAGGCGGAAGGTTGATTCTAAGACCCCAGCGTAGTGCTAGACCATAGGTTCCAGCTACTTGTGGTTGGTCAGTGATTTCCTTTAGGTAATTTGAGAAAGTAAATATTACTTCTAACCCTCTGACTAAGTTGAAGCTAGGGAAGAGAGAAAGAATTGAACACTAAGCCAATTTCCATAAACATAGAGGAAGATAGAGGTATGCCTATAAGCTAAGGAAGACTGTCTTCAGGGAAGATAGACAAGACTGACGTCGTACTAGATCAACCATTTTATACTCTTATGATTTTTTGTGTTTCAAAATCGCAGTCCCCTTTGTAATCTGACATGAAAAAGATATTATAAAACAGCTCCCCTTCCATACGCTTTTGATTTTCGTGCTTGCCTTGCGGCGCGCTACTCTTCTTAGCTGCAACCACGAGCGCTTACTCTAAGAAAAGGGGCAGCGCAGACAGAGAGAGCAGGAACAGCACAGACAGAACGGAGCTCGAGTGATTGTTCCGTCGGAATCACACTTTAACTGAATGAAAAGCGCTTGCGAGCAAAGGTTTTATGAGAATCTTTAGTAGAGCCCGGAGCTTATATTCTTTTCTCTAGACTAACGTAAGGGAATCGAATCTCATAACCAATGTATAATGGATTCCCGTAGGTTTGATTGAAGTGCGAGTGAAGGAAATTAGAAAAGAGCAGTACGCGGAGGAAATGAGAACACGGAGGTGCGTTAGTCAATCGAAGCCCTAGTAAGTCGCATTCCTGAAAGAAGGTTATGTGTTCTCCCATTCGGGAAAGAAGCTTTTCTTTTCGCGGTTCGATACTCTTCATTCTGACTCGAAGAGCTAAGACAGAGCTATAGTACCAGAATCACACTCACCTAACCGACCCGGGCATCTCATTTCATAACCTAAAGTACCACTGCCAGGGAATCCAAGGCGATAACCGACTGAAGCTTGATAACCCCCGGGAAACGCATATAATTTTAGGCAAAAAACCTTTACTTATCTAAGTTGAATGTTAATGCTAGCGGCAGGAAATGAGACTGGAAGACTTTCCAAAAGACTGGAAGGGGAGAAAGCTCTTTTTCTTTTTTTTTTTTTAGTGGAGCAGCAACCCGCGGATCCCTTTCTTCTCCTCCAAACAATCTTTCTCTAATAAACAAAGACTTCTCAGACATAGTTGTTTTAAACCTAATTTCGAAAAACTCTCTCCCCGCTGCTATTCTATTAATCAAAAAACTTTAAGCTGAAAACAGATAGATACTGATTCCAACCTAACGAGCAAGCCCGCTCTCGCTTCACATTTGCTATATTCTTTTACGCCTATGAAAGTTTATGGCAGATAGACCTCATTCTTGCAACCTATTCTCTTTATCTTAGGAAAGATCTATAAAGTTCTAAAAGCAATCTTTTATTACGATATCACTCATCGCATCTCGAAAGAGAAAGAAATAGCTAGCTTCTTTCTTTGTTAAGACTTCCAAACAACCTATTCTTCTTGTAGAACCGCTTATTATTATTACAATCCCCTTCGCTCTCTAGTGATTGCAGCTCCTCTCCTATCTTCCTATTCTTGCGTTCTCTCTTTGAGATATCTGCAATCTATTTGTATAGTATAAAAAGAAGAAAAAGTTGTTCTTTCTTCCTCCTTTGCTGCTCTAAGAAAATTCCTGCACCGACACGACCTCTCTAAAGGATCAGGACCATCAGAGAGTAATGGTTTTAATGGGTCGTCGATCTCTTTCTGCCTACGGGCCTCCTCATAACCTGAACTGGACCTGCATTTCCTTGCGGTTCCTAAATAAAATAGCATAACTGGTTGGGGCCTGAGTACTGTTAGCTATAATTTACTGGTTCAACCCTTCGCCAGTAAGAGTTTTCACTGAGGGCGAGTCGCTTGTGCTTCTTTCTCCTATCGGGTTTACATCCATATGAGGCTGACTTACCCTCTTTCGAAAAGTAAGTAAAGCTGTCAATCCAGTAAGAAAGGCACTAAGACTAATTTCATCTATTCGACATCGGCACAGGCTGCAAAGGAACCAAATACCTCAATCGGAAACTCTTTCTGAGCCTCGCTCTACTACAGGAAAGCTAGCATTCGGAATAGCCGTGCCGTACCCGTCACTCTTATTATTATTTCATAACCTCGTGCTTTACCTCTTATTTTCTTCTGGTTAGCTAGCCCGCCTATCAGCTATGCTTCGGAATCACACCCTTCTACTCCGTATTCGCCCCTTAATACGAGTCTTCCCATTTTATCGCTTCGCTCCTATAATATAATAAGAGGTAGTCAAGAATAGCGTTTATCTACGAATTGCGATGAGGCCCATAATCAAGTGTGTGAAGCTAGCCCACTAGGTAACTATGACAAGTGAAAACACTTTATACACGAAAGATGGTAGCTAGATGGCTCTGTAGCCGTAGACCTTGCCGGGGAAGTCTTGATTCAAGAGCTATGATGGAATTTCTTGAATTAAGAGTTTCCCCTGGTAAGTTCCAGATTTTGAATTGAAGAAAATCAATCTCGTTTAGAAGAGAAAGAAAAAACTTTCGGATTGACGCAGATAAGCAGGTAAGACCACTAATGCCACATCAATGAAATCCCTCTCTAAAAGGCAATGCAATAGCAATTTCCTCTCTTTCTTTCAAGTAGAAACTTTGACAGCTAGTCCAGATGGGACCTTTTCTCGAAAAACCCTGTATCTCGACATACGGGCATTCTTTTCGATCTTGTACCGGGTACACTGAACACCAACCCAATCAAAAATCAAGTAAAAAGTGAAATAAATTCGATCATTCAAGTCGGATAGCATTTATTGCCGCGTTGATCCGACCTACGTTAACAGCTTTCTTCTCTTATGAAATTGTTAGTTACAGGGGCAGAGGACTCATTCGAAGGTGAAGCAGACTCAGAAGAAGGTAAGAAAGAGGGAGTCGGAACACTTTTTATATTTCCATAAATCGAGTAGAAAATGCGCGAAACTTAGAAGTTTGTGTGGCCTAGATTTAGATGCGCCTTTAACCGCATGGGAGTCGGAACACAAACTAGATCTCCTCCCATCTCCTCGCAATCGAGCTAATTGACATTAGCCCATGAACCAGGGAATGCAGCCTTTACTGATTAAGCCAAGCCAAATCGCTCAAAGAGGAATCGCCCGACAGAGCCCGGCTACTTTTTCTTTATATATTAATAGAACGAACTCGGAACCGTCGATTGGCGCATGGGTTTACTTTCTTTAAACGAGTTAGCAGGCGATAGCGAAATGGCTATTCCTGGTTCTGCCTCAGCCAAGTCTTTCTATTCTAAGATTCGATTTCTTTTAAGAGAAGCAAATCCTTCTCTCACTACTTTGGGACAGGATTTCACTCCAATGGCAATAAGCTAATAAGATTTAGTACGTTTAACCTGTTTCTATAAAACCTTACCCGATGACTTTCGGACTTGCTTGACCACTTGAAAACTCTCCTTGGATTCAAAAAACTCTTGGCGAAGAACGATTGAAGAAGAAATTCTTCACTTAGATAGAGGAAGAGAATAAGGACTAAGCTCTGTAAACAAAAAGAAGATGTTGTTTACAGCTCCTGACAATAAAGAAAAGGCTATCTCCGGGAAAAGGCTATGGTTCACTCGCGGTCGAAGAAGAACTGGTTGGGAGCGACGGAACTTACTAATTAACTGATTGAACTTTAGGGGATAATCACCAGTTGATGCGGAAGAAGCATGGTTTTGCCCAGAAAAAAAAAGAAGTTCACGCATTGGCAAACAAACTGAGTAGGGAAGGTCTTTGTTGAATCTGAATTGGCCAAGCAGGGGACGAAAACAAGCATTGGAAAACTGGAGTTTCAAGAAGTACTGGTACAAACCCTTTATAGGTTAGGTAGGCTTTCATTTCATGCCGTTTTGATATATGTCTTAGTTGACATAAAAGAAGTAAGAAAGCAGCCAATCCGGGAGTGCCAGCCAGTTAGATCTGATTGGGGAGGCAAAATAAAGAAGGAACTCCTCTCAAGTCAAATTTACGGGTTCGGTTTACCTGGGGTGAGGGTAGCATGTAAAGTAAACAAAGAGGAATTGCTATAGAAACTACAGATCTTCGAACATGGGCAACCCAGCTTAAAGTAAGCGAGGGTATCCATAGAGTAAGACATCACGATTAGCCTTGTCTCAGCTTTGACTCTTGATGGTTTCATGCTCACGACAATAGGAGAGGTGACATAAGACCCATTGAAAGACATTTATGTCGCCTAGACAGAATAAAGAAAGGGGGGGTAGGAGAGCGAAGGAAAGATTCCCGGGATTCATAGAGTTAAGCCCAGGGTAAGAATAAACCAAAGAGGTAGAGTCCCGATAGACTGGGAAGGTCTTTGTTCCACTCCTCTTTCTCGATGCTTTTAAGAGCTATAGTTCTCGTTAGTTCATACTACCTGCTCTCGCTTACTTTCATGCTGACTAAAAGATAAAAGGAAGAGAATGATTGACGATAGATAGTAGACTTGGAGGAAAAGGTTTTATCTTCGACGCTGGGTAAGACTTCCTCCATCTTTGGAATTTTTTCAATAGTAGGAGAAGGGGGCAAGTAACTGATTAAGGAAAGACATGAGTTTCAATTTGCCAAGGAAGTTATCGAAAGGTGAGACCAGTTGAATATCGTCACTATCCATAGTTACATACAAGTATATATAACATAGAAAGAGAAAAACTCGCCTCCAATGATGAGAAATTTATAGTGTGAGCTTTACTTTATAAAGCTAGTTTATTCGCTAATAGAGCTTTTTCTCTCATATAGTAAGTAGTCTACAAGGGAAAGAAAGCGCCCAAGAGATCTAGCTTCTTGGAGGACCGGTTGCTAGCCTCATCATCATCCCGAGCTTTTCACCGTCGGTCCCATGACTGCACGAGCCCTATGAACTAGCTCTTCCGTGTCCGCCGGGGCGTTCAATTCGAGTATTGAATTTGACCAAGCGGGTGAGCACCGTTAATGTCTCTAGTAGATAGACTCTACAAGGAACCTGGCTCAGAGGAAGAAGGACATTAGTTTGAAGTCTCTTTTCTCTATCCCCTCTCTAGTGCTGCTTACAAGGACCGGGTTCCCTACTACCGTGTCATGGCGATATCTCCCTCCCTCGGCTTGCTTCGTCTCCTAGTGGTGGTTTCCCGTGGAGCGACCGTGAGTCAGGTGGGAGATAGTACCTCTCCTTCCTCTGCCGGTATTGATGGTACTGGATATGACGGAAATAGCCCTCTTATATAAATCCGTCTCCCAATCTGCCGCGCTAGTAGCTGCCTGCTGAAGGACAGTCAGCCCTACGAAGTTCTATCCGACCGGTTGGCCACCGAACGACGCCTAATAGCAGAGGAGCGGTAATGGATCTGACTCGACGCGAGAGGGACAGTAGTTCAAAGTTTCGAGTCCCTTTCGACATCGATAACAGCTTGCCACATGAAAGATTTGCACTCATTCTAGCAAAGAGTGTCTTCTTGCAGGGGATAGCATTCAAGCACATTCTTCTTAAGACCCTATACTAAGAGCGGATGAAAGAAAGAGCTGATTCCACAGTTCCTTCATCAGATTTGGGTGCTTTTGAAAGAGCTGCTTCTGCGAATGACTCAACGGATACTAAAAAGAATATTTCAACTGGAAGGAAATGGAATTTTTGAGAAAAGGGTCTTGCTAGAGTCGAAGGACTAGCAACCTGACAGTCCTAAGCAACCTGGAACCAACAACATTACATATACCATACTGCTATAGAAGACATGAATACCAGTTAGACTACTGGACGCGTACACCCGAAATTGGTGAGCTACTTACTGCCCCTTAAGTCAAGAGCTAGTAGTACTATCAGCAAAGGATATCGTAACTATGGCGAATACGTTTTTCTTGCTTGCCACATACCCGGAATGCGAACTAAGCAGGAACATGTGAACTAAGCCCAAGGCATGATCCTGGATTGAAGTTCTGGAATTGTTTTCACAGGGCGGAGGCATACCAGGCACGACTAAAAACCATTGGACGACCGGGAAATAGCACTGAACAAGCAGGGGCTAAAAGCTTCTTCTACCCAGTCTTCTCCCATAGTCTCAGAAGAGGGTCAATACGATCCCTTTGAGAAAGAACAAAAAAAAAACTATCAGAGCGGTGATTTCGACTTCGAAAGCCATGAGCCCCATTCACGAAAGCCTACGGAACAAACTTGCTACTTTTGATTAACTCGTCGCTACTTCTGACCCCTCTACGTACCCTCTCTTTCTCAATCTGACCCTTCCATGTACCCGACACTGATTCCCAAGCAGAGGGGGGAGAAGGAGGATCTTACAACTACATCATTTATTATTACAACACTTAATATTACAATGAGAATGACAGAAGCCCGCTGCTAAACAAGCACAGATTGGTAAATAAGCACAGAAATAAGTAAAGGAATGGAAGCACATCTTGCACCTTCTATGATCCATTCAACCAGCCTTCAAGATGAGAGATAGGCCTTTAGCAAGGAGATATCGCACGGAAAGCCGGTTTAGGTCTTATAATCGAGACTTCTTTTACAGGCCTTAGTCCCTAGATTACCCTGAGGCTTAAGTTAAGAAAAGATAGCCATATAAGTGACATCCTAGCCAGAGAAGAACAACAGGAGCTATATTCAAGAAAGTTATGGACTGGAATCAGAGATTGGATGGACATCCGAAACAGAGAGGAAAAGAGGAAGCAAACAAGGCTAGCTCACGAAAGAAAGCCTTGCAACTACGCTATATATTGATATTGCAACTGCGCTAAAGGGCACATCAGCTTTCTCTGTATGTGGATTTTGGAGTCGCACTGATCGACAGGAAGAGCTCAAATTTAATTAGTAGACGGAAAAGAAGATGCAAAAGCTTTCGCACTTACTTTACTCGCATACACTCTTTTTTTTTCTGTATTTGGTACTTGTACTCTATGTCAGTCTCATTAGTTAATAGTAGAGCTCAGCTGGACTAAGCGAGGCAGTACTCTGAGCCATATCCGAGACCATTAGCATTAGTTCTCCTCTCACCAAAGCTTCCGAACTTGCCAAGAAGTGGCCTATTCCTACAGTACAGGTCTCTATAAACTAACTCAAGCACTAAAGAGAGGTGGGGCAGGACATCGATAGACAATAGACCAAGGAGCGAAAGCCACTCAGTTGCTTGCTAAATCGAAGAGAGCAGAAGGCACCTCGCCTAACATTATAGGAGAAGGGTCCGTAAGGAGCTCAAATCTTCTTTGTGAAATTGAAGAAGAAATGGGCGGGCAGCTTAGACTCTTTCCCGAAGAGAGCTCCAACCGATATTAGAGACGCTAACATAACAGGGGCAGGAGACCTTTAGGTCGTAAGAACCAAGAACGGGATATTCGCATTAGCAGAAGGAGGAGAGCAAAGAGATGAGCACTTTTCAAGCAGCTTTCCTTAACGAAGTCATCTATGTGACCAATGCACGCTTCAAAGAAAGAAAAGAGGGATGCTCGCTAGCAGCTCAAGGGGATTGAAGACCCAGTTTTTGGCTCTTGTTGACAAAGAAGGTCTAAAAAGGCAAATTAACGCATTTGAAGGTAAGCACCCTACTAGTATAGTAGAAAGACCTATCGGACCTGTGAAAGTCTCGTTTTTGACTAAACTAAGAAAGACGGGCTTTGCTGCGACGAGGATGCCCTTTTTAATCAGCCAACGTCAAGACCTGCAACAGAGTCCTACCACGTTAAGGGAGAGCACCCAACTTGCTTGTTGACACGTGAGGAGGAGTTTGAGGTAGCAGGATTTACCACTAGAGCCCTATGGTAGTGATGGTTGGTCCCACTGTCGGGATGAAGGAAGTCATATTGTTCTTCGCTAAAGAACATCCCGGAAGCTCAAAGCAAGATTAGTTTGATGGAATACTACCTCTCTTTCTACTTCCTCAGTTAAAGCTTCTTCAATTTCCCCACGGAGCGGTAAGGTTCAATGCCTAACAAAAACAAACGGCCAAAAGCAAAAAAAATTGTATGGCTGAGAGGATAAGAAAAAGAAGCATGCATGGAGTCTGTCGGAAATTCGAAAATCTATGAAAAGACATCTAAGGCTAAGAAAGAATTCAAGAAAGTCCATTACTGAGAGAAGTGGTGATCTCGTCTTGCTTGCTGGGAGAGAGGAAGCTTCCGGACCACCTTTTTCAGCCAGATAGCGAGCGATCACTCAGCAATGAACACTAACTGAAAGCGGCCGAGAATGAGTAACTATCCCTTACGGGAATCGAACCCGTGTCTTCGACATGAAAAGACGATGTCCTAACCACTGGACGAAAGGGACCAAAAAGCCATTCTTCATATACCTCAGCTCCGAGAATAGAAGTGGTTCGTTTTCTTTCTATACGCAATTCACGATTTCGTTTGTGTTCATGTTGGCGATTTCTGATGTGAATTCGGCGGGTCGTCCCCCCTTCCTACGGCTTCCCCCACCGACCCAGTGATAGACCAACCACGATCCTTTCTCCGATCATAAAGTCCCCGGATCTCTTTCTTTGTCTTTCATCCCCCCCTGAACAGAATAAGTAAGGCCCCGTTCTTTCTAATTCAAAAAAGAAAAAAAAAAGAGGTTTGGAAAAACGTTTGAAGTGTCGAAGGCCTATGCTAAAGTAAGAAAGAAAGTACGTTAAGGTTACGAAGTCACCGAACTATAAAGAAAGGGAGGCTAAGGGCTTACTTTGTAAGGTCAGCTGGTTAAGAAAAGCTTAGGTTATGAAATCGCTTAGCCGTTAATTAATTAAGTAGTAGTTAATTAATTAAGTAGTAGTGAGGCGTCAGTACGGAGTTGCGTCAGCTGTAGATATAGACTAGGCTAAGGGACGGACTTCATCTCTTCTATTCTCTTTACTTACACCTTACACTTCCGCTGAGTCTAACGAGGCTCGGGTGCGGAGCCTTCCACTGTGGACCGAGACTACGCAAAGGTAGAACACCATAGAAACTTCGCTGACTTTATCATAAACCTTGATTTCGCTACGCTCAATAAGAATCCAGAATAGCGGAAATCGGTTCGTGTTCCGCTTCCAAAGTAAGTCGTCTTTGCCCAAGTGTGAACTGCAGACGAAAAACCAGTGATTCCATTCCTTCTTTCTTTACTTCTGGGTCAACCCAACCCGCATGGGAGTAAGAGGGTCAGCCAAACAGCGGGCAGCTCCATTTTGTTTTTGTACATTTGCTGAGGCAGACCAATTAGGCATTTTAGAAAAGGGAAGGGAACTTCTCACCGAAGGGGGCAGTAGGAATGAAGGAGGCGGGAAGCTACCGCTTCTAGAATGCAAGCTTATCCTTTTCTTTTTTTTTAGAGCGTACCGCTATTGAAATAAAAAAGAAGTTTATGGATGAAGTAATCGGAGTGACAAATGGTTACGGTTGCGGAAACCGGAGAAAGTCGGGAACCGTCGGTTACCTTTTGAATCAAAGTAGCGAGAAGCCGAGTACTACGGGGGAAGCTTTGCTTCTACGACAGCTTCGCTTCCTCGTCGCTTCTTTCTGGCGACTAGCTTCTCAAGTGGGTGGCTTGGTAAGCTAAGCAACAAGCTACCTTCAGCATCGGTAAAATCCCTATCACCTATCAATAAATAATAGGCCGGAATGGTGGGGAAGGAGGCCCTCCCTACTTCAATGGGAAGGGGGGAATCGCCGTTTCACAGCCCTTCCTCTACAACTACCTTTCGCCCAACATGATCACAAACGAAGACAGAGAATTGCGTAGATAGGAGGACGAAACGCCCACTTGTCCTGATCGGAACGATTGAAGAAAGAAAGAGAATGGTGGCCCCTTTCGCCCAGGGGACATCGTCGGAGAACAATGTCGGGGACAGGGTGAGAACCTTCCGTTGGTTACGCCCTTTAAGTGTTGGTTCTTCCATATTTAGATATGGAGATAGATCCAGAGATAGAGATCTATATCTTTCTATCGATAGATGGATGAGAAATGGATATTGATCTGGTTTCAAGATCTATGAACAAGAGAGATCCCTAAATATCCATTTGAAAAAAGAGATGAATAAATAGATAGGACGGAGCCAGCTGAAGGAAGGTCGCGTTAGCGCCCCTGCAATCTTTCTAAAGTAAGAAGCGAGAAAGTTGACTTTGAGAAAGAAGGGCCTTATATTAGAATATTAGTAAAGGCGCGTTAGCCTATCTATAGAAAGGGGCTTCTTCAAATATCCCATAAAAAAAACAGGGGCTTCTCAAAGCTTGTAGTTTAGGGGTGCGTAGGTTTGGAACCCTATACAAGGTGTTAAAAACAATGGCTTTCTCTGAGAGGGGCTACCTTCTTCAAGCTCCGCTTGCTGCTTTTCATTTTGATAGGAGTGCTTGCTGCTCGCTTGCTGTCTACTAAACGAGCCTTCACTGCCCGCCCGGACCCTCTCTTTAATCTTAAGTAAAGTGAAGTCAAATCAATGAAGTGAACAGCCCAACCTCTTTGTTTGAAGCTTTTCCAGAATTATACTTGTTGAAGCTTTGCTTCCCCTAATTCCAAAGCACAACAATAGACTTGCAACTATAGTATAGGAAAAAGCTTCTCTTTGATAGCGGTCATAGGGGGGTTCAGAAAGGATCTGATCGTAGATAGAGACTGAAACCGGGGGTAGGGGCGGATGTAGCCAAGTGGATCAAGGCAGTGGATTGTGAATCCACCACGCGCGGGTTCAATCCCCGTCGTTCGCCCATCAATACCGAACCAAAAAATACCCATCACAGAAGAAAAAGGATAGGGGAGATGGCTCTTG
>CANUEX010085321.1:0-58542 GCA_948099535.1 Jatropha multifida | reverse complement strand
ACTGAGTTAAACTATTTAAATTCGGTTTTCGATTCGGTTCGCGGCATAAAATATTATTTTTGGTCAATTCTCATTGGTGAAAATTTACAATTAAATTTTAAATAAAAATTCTTTTAAAAATAAATTAATGGGTTATTTCAGATATATGCAACGTCCGCCTTTATTTATTGAATATTTGACATTTATAAAAATGCCTTGTTAATATATATTTTATTTTTACGAGTAAATTAATTGAATAATTATTTAATAATTTAAAAATATAAAAATTATTATTTAGATGTTACAATAATTATATGTTATATTGAACCAAAATTATATTCGTTATGGTGTTAAATTACTTTCCTTTAGTATTTTTATAAGTGTTTTTACCCATTTAGTGAGTAAAAGATTATTTTTATTGTGCAGCCCGCAAATTATTTTGTCCCATCAAACTTCCTAATCAAAAAATTATTTTTTTAAAGAAAATATATATATAATATCAAATTTTGATATTTTAAGTTTTATCTTTATTAAAATTATTTTTTAATAAATAAATATGATAAGGAGCATTTTAAATTTTTTTATATTTTATTTATTAATTATTTAATTTTTTTAGAATATAGATAAAGAAGAAAAAAATATATTTTTTTATTAATATTCTTTTTTTTATATTTATATGATTTGATTGATATATTTTTTTAAAAAATAAATTTTTAAACAGAATATATATAATATTGTAATTAGGAGAGAGAGAAAAAGAGTACATTATTTTTATTAATATTTTTTCTTTATGTTTATAAAATTTAATTGGATATATTTTTAAAAAGTAAATTTTTAAATAAAATATATCTAATTAAATCTAGGGAGTATGATAAACGGATGATAAACAATTGAAAAAATTTAATTTAAGAGATATATAATATTTTACTAATGTATTTATATATCTATATATATTGAAACGTTTTTTATTAGGCGAGCTTTAAAATAGTTTTATTGTTATAATAATTTTTTTCGTTACTGAATAATTTATAATTATTATCATTTTAATTTAATAAGAAGTTTATATCTCTTTTGCAATAAATAGATGCTCTATTGATTATTAAATATTTTGAATTTCTTTATTTATTTTTTCTCTTGTATCATAAAACTGTTAGACTTAAAAGAAAATAATATTTAAAATTGAAAAAAAAAACTAGTACTATATATTTCTGATTGTATCACTTTTTAGGGTTTCAAAAATTTGTATGTATCTACATATATTTGATTTTTTTTTATACAATGGGTAAGTTATATGCCACTATAGCCAAAGTAAGTTTTATTATCAATTCAAATTTTCTCATATTCTTTTTTTTTATCTAGAAGTAAAAAATAATTTATTATTATCTCTAATTATAGTTGTATATAGATATTGATTTTAGATTGAAAGCAAGGAGTTGGAGATTAATATCCCATTCAGAACAAATGAATCTTAATTATAAAATTCATTTGTAAATAAACTCTAAGTATAATTTATTTGCAAATAAATTTCTCATATTTAGTATATTACAATTTTAAATAAGAAATTCAACTGAATTCCATAAAATTAAGTTTGGAATAATTTTTAAATAAAAATTAAGTTGTCTTTATTTTTCAAAATACTCTTGATATAATAATTTAATAAAAATACTAATATAAATAAATATACTCATATTTCACTCTTAATTAATTAATTATTAATGAAATTTTAAAATTTCATATTTTAAGTTTTACAAATGTTTAAATTTTAATTTCATTAATAAATTAAAATATATTAAAAATTAAAAATTGCATCTGATTCAATGTATAATTATAGTGGGTGTTTAATATCAATTTCATACTCATTAAAAAAATATTAGAAAAAAATATAATTACAAAAATTTATAATAAGAAGGAAGAAAAAAGAAATTACCACTTTTATTTTATTAAGATTTTAAAATAATATTTTATTTAGAAGAGATAAAAAAAATAAAAAGTATATTATTTTTAAATATTTTTTTTTTTATGTTTCTAAGATTTGATTGGATATATTTTTAAAAAGTAAATTTTCAAATATAATTTACATAATTAAAGTTGAAATGATAAAGAGTTAAAAATTTTAATTTAAAAAATATATAAAATATTATATTAAAGAAATATTTTTTTTTTGTTAGATGATTTTTAGAAGAGTTTTATTTTTAATAATAATTTTTTATTTTCTTTTTTTACTAAATAATTTGAAACTATTGTCATTTTAATTTAATAATATATATATATATATATATCCTTGCAATAAATAGATGGTCTATTGATGATTAAGCATTTTTAATTTTCTTGACATTTTTTCTTTTATATAATAAATCTGTTTAATTTAAAAAAAATAATAGTTAGAAAAATGAAAAAAAGTAGAATTGTATAAATATGTTTAGGTCACTTATTGAGCTTTCTAAAATTTATGTGTATATGTATATATTTTTTTCTCTGATGCACCCAATAATACTGTCATCATAAAACGATTTTCAATATTAATTCAAATCATCTTTTCATTTCTTTTTTTTATCTAGCAGTAAAAAATAATTTATTATTATTTTTCATTATAGTTGTATATAGATATTAATTTGAGGTTAGGGGCAAAGGTTGAAGATCGAGTGATAATTTGATTTTTCTTTTTAGTATCTATTAGGATTTTAATATCTGCATTTATAAATTATGGATTAATCAACTAATAAAATATCAATTTCTAATTTGCTATCACTAAGGTTATTTTAAAATATTTAAAATTTCATTAAGGTTTTATCAAAAATCCATTATTTTCTTTTATTTCTACATTTATATATAGTATTAGTCTTTTATACGATATGGATTGCATGTTGATTATACTCGTTATATACTTATTTTTTTATTTATATAATATTAAAGCATAAGTTTTGTTTAGATTAAAATAAATACAAGTGGTTAATTTATTATACTTTGACGTACAAACTACTTGCAATGTTACTTTTTTTTTAACTTAATTCTATTTTATATAATGAAGTAATTTTATAATAAAGTTTAACCTAATCTCTAGATGGATATATTTATAAAAGTTATTTTTTAAATAAATAAATATAGATAATTACGTATTTTAAAATTTTTAGCTTTATCTTTTAAATATATTTTTTTAATAATTATATATGATAATGAGACATTTAAAAATTTTTATATTTTATTTTTTAAATATTTAATTTCTATTTTTATTATAATTTTAAATATTTTATTGAGAAGAGATAAAAAAAGAAGAAATTATATTCTTTTTATTAATAGTTTTTATATTCGTATGATTTGATTGGATATATTTCTAAAAAATAAAATTTTAAATAGAATATATATAATATTTTATTGAGGAGTGGTATAAAATATAGTATATTATTTTTATAAATATTTTTTCTTTTTGTTTGTATGATTTATGTTGGTATGATTTGGTAGGTATTTTTAAAAAAATAAAATTTCAAATTATCTTTCAAAATTTTTATTTTTTAAAATTTATTTTTAAATATAATAACCATGTGTGTGAGATGACAAAAAACTAAAAATTTTAATTTTAAAAATATATATAATATTTTATTGATATATTTATATATCTATATAGGTTGAAATGTTTTTTAAGTGAGTTCTCGAAAGAACTATATTCTTAATAATAATTTTTTAATTTTTATTTTTTTTTATTACTAAATAATTTGTAACTACTATTATTTTAATTTAGTAAGAGATTTATATCTCTCTTGCAACAAATAGAGGCTTGATGATTTAGTATTTTTAATTTTCTTGATATTTTTCTCTTATATCCTAAATTTGTCTACCTTCAAAGGAAACGGTGTTTAGAAAATTGAAAAATATTAGAACTACGTATTCATGTTTTTGGTTACTTGTTAGGGTTTCAAGAATTTATGTGTATGTACTGGTTAAATATATATATTTAATGCACTAGTTAAGCGTTAGAACTATATATATTACTCCCTCTATTCTCTTTATTTAGATAAAATAGAAAAAACTCTTGGATTAAAGAAATTAGTTAAATTAAGTTTTCTCCCTATAATGTCTCTTCATTTCATCATTAATTATGGAAACAATAGTTAAAGTAAAAGACAATCTCAAGAAGTGCATTTATTATCTATTTGCATTATTTGGGCATCACTTCCAACCTTCTTTATTAACTTTATATGATTTTATTAGAATAGAGGTGTATTAGATAATACGTACACAAAAACGAAAAAGATTTTGATGTCAAATTAAATGCCAAATTTCTTAATGTATTCATTGAAGGCCATAAATTTCTAAAATTTTTGGCAAAAATAAAGGAAAAAAATTTAAATTTTGGCTCTAACTTGTTTAAGCTTGTATAATTTTTCAATTAAAATTCAAAATTAAAGCAAAATTTGGCTTCTCCAAATTTAAATGAAATTCAAAATGTAGGCCCAAATGCAATACATTGCAATCAAAATGAAATAGAATCTAAGTTTCAATTTTAAAATTCTGAACAAGATTTAATTTAAAATTGGGTACTAAAATCCAAGTTTTAGTGTTAGTTTGAAGGCAATTTTTTAAAAAAGTGCACAATCTAGCAAAATGTATGACAACTTCACACTTTAAAAAGTGTATAACTAATAATAATAAGACCACAACATAGCTTATAAAAGAGTACAACTATTATAAGGATTTGAAAAAGTGCACAATTAAGACTAAAGGCCACAAAATGTCTTACAAAAGTGCACAACTAATGAATTAAAAGCCACAGAGTGACACATAAATTTATTACCGTTAATTAAGATAGAGAAACAAAAACCATTCAAAAAGTGCATAAGTACTGAAAACATGGCTACAAAATGGCTTACAAAAGTGTATAACTAATAATTAAAGTAGCTTATAGAAGTTCATAACCATTAACTAATATAGAAAAACAGAAACAAAAATAATTGAAAAAGTGCACAAGTACTAAAAATAAAAGGTGTGAGACCCCTCCCGGGCACCATGGGACATGCACGCATGTGGAGGTGTTCGACCGGACGGTCCCATTGGTTGGTTAGTCATGGAAGAAATTGGAAAATGCTGAGACTGGTTGAAACTCTACTATGGTCCTTTCCTGGTTCATTTTATTTAGGCCCTGTATGCGGCTAGATTGTCTGATTTAATTGATCTGATTACCAATTTTACCAGTTTTATGACTGTATTTAGCACTTAAGTGATGTTTGGCTGGTTCTTTGGAGCACTTTGACTATGTGTAGTATGTTAGAGTCGCTACCTTACTTTATTTTTATTTTTGGAGAAAATATAAGGTTAAAACCCCATGATTAACTCCATTATTATGTGTCACAGTGGATAAAATGCACTAGTCTCGAATCATTGCATGGATCAACAATTTGGGTTCTAATTGAAAATCAAAATCATTATTTTGCATGAATGTTAGTTTATCGATGCATGGTCATACTTATAATGCATGTCAATATTTGAAATATAGTGCATTAAAAGTAAGCAAATATAATAAAGGTGTGTATTTCAGAGGGGAGCATGACTCTAGCCTAGTTATCAAGAAGTTTTAGGTTGTGCAAGACATTTTCCTAAGTCTTGACCGGTCAGTTTGGTTAGGGGCCCACTACTTAGGCTGAAATCTGTAGGTATGCCTTCGTACCTCATTTGTATGAGGATCATGGTGCACGAAGTTCTACCATCGATCAGAATGGTCGGGTTTCGAAGGTGCCACTCTTAGAGTGGGCTTACTGATTTGCCGACTGATTCCAGGCTTAGTTTGAAAATTGGTTTTGTGGTTTTACTGGACGGCCCGGACTTAAAGCTTGCATAGTGCCGGACAGACCAGGCTTAACAGTTGATAATTTATCAGATGGATCGAGCTTAATTGATAAAGTTTGAATTTTAGTGATTGTACCCTCGTGATGTGGCCTAATCGGAGCTCCATGGTGTGTTATTGATCAAGGAGGTCGAGTCTTCCTATAAATATAAGCTAAGGTAGGGCGTAAGGACCCATATTATAGTCTTATATAATATTGTTAAAAGATGAATTATTAATCAATTGCTAGATTTAATTAATCCATCTAGTATCTTCCTGGGCTACATGGTATCCAAGAGAGGGATTGAGATTGATCCAGCAAAATCCAAAGCCATCATCGAGATGCAACCTCCTAAAACAAAAAAAGAGATCAGGGGTTCTTAGGCCGCCTTCAATATATAAGTCAGTTTATCTTGCAACTAGTAGATACCTATGGGCCGATCTTTAAGAAACTGAGAAAAGATTCCCCAAAAGCTTGAAATGACCAGTGTCAAAAAGCCTTTAAACAGATCAAAGCATACCTACTCAATCCTCCGATTCTCTAGCCTGCCAGACCTAGAAAGCCACTCCTCTACTTGTCAGTAATAGATGAAAGCCATCAGGGCTATGCTGGCACTGGAAGCTCCAGATTCCCACAAGGAGAATGTCGTCTATTATTTGAGTAACCAAATGTTAAAAACAGAACTAAAATACAACAAGATCGAACAGCTATGCCTAGCCTTGGCATGGGTTTGCGTCAAGCTCCAGCATTATCTTTGCTCCTATACCACCAATGTCATCGCTGACTAGAGTCCCTTGAAATTCCTTATGGAGAGACCGATTTTGGATAGTAAGATGGTTAAATGGGCCACTATCTTTGCAGCATTTGATTTGAAATTTGTCGCAAAGAAAGCAATCAAAGGCATGTGATAGCAAATCACTTAGCCGCATCCCTGGTGATGCTGATGAAGCAGACATCAAGTTTTTAGATGAAGACATCCTACAAATCTAGACTGAACAGTGGAAGATGTATTTCGATGGGGTCGCTAACCATCAAGGTATGGCATCGCATTGTCTTAGTAGCACTGTTAAAGGAGAACGACTACCCTTTAGCATTAAGTTGATATTCCAAGTCACTAATAATGAAGTAGAGTATGAAGCTTGTATTGCCGGGTTAGAAGCATCTCTCAGTATTTAGATCAGATGTCTAACGGTCTATGGGGACTCCATTCTGATAGTCTCTCAAGCACTTAAGAAATAGAAAATCAAAGAGCAGCATTTGTCCTATACCTCCAGCGCCTAGATCAATTGATTCAATAATTCGAAGAATTATCATTCCACTATTTGCCTCGGGCCAAAAATCAGTTTGTCAATGCACTGGCAACACTTGCCTCCATGGTTGATGTCAGCCCTGACATGGTCATCAAACCTCTGAATATTCAGATTCACCAACAGCCAGCCTACTACTACAATCTCCAGCTCGCCAATGGTAAGCCTTGGTACTAGGATATTCTGACCTGGTTAGACAAGCAAGAATACCCTGAAGTTGCCTTTAAGTCTGACAAGAGAACCCTCCTGGAGTTATTAAAGAACTACTTCTACAAGGATGGAATCCTGTACAGACGAACATTGAACCAGGCACATCTCAGGTGCGTAACTAGAGAAGAAGCTCAGCAAATCATGGAATGGGTCCATGGAGGAGAAGAAGAACTGCACATGAATGGAATACCCTTGGCCCATAAGATCACCAACCAGGGTTATTATTAGTTGACCATATGATCCGATTGTACTAAGTTTGTTCAAAAGTGTCATAAATGTCATATATATGCCAAACTCTAGAAATTGCCTTCGACGGCTCTTCAACCTATCACAATACCATGGCCCTTTGCAACTTGGGGAAATGACGTGATTGGCAGAATCACTCCAAATTCCTCTAATCAACATGAGTACATCCTAGTAGCCATTGACTACTTCATTAAGTGGGTAGAAGCTGCATCCTATCATGTTCTGAACTTGAGAAAGGTAGCTCAATTCATCCAAACAAACATCATATGCAGGTACGAAATTCCCTTTGAGATCATATTCGTCTCACTTTCAAAAGGAGGTCTCCATTCTAATGACTGTGTACAAAATTCAGCACCATCACTCTTCACTATACAAGCCCCCGACCAATGGAGCAGTTGAAGCAGCAAACAAGTCCATCAAGAACATCCTCCAGAAGATCATTCATAATTACAGAAGTTGGCATGAACAGCTGCCATTTGCCTTATGGGGATGCAGAACCTCCATTAGGATGCCAACCAGGGCAACGCCTTACTCACTCATATATGGTATGGAAGCAGTGCTCCCTATCGAGGTTCAAATCAGATTAGCCAAGGTCATGAAAGAAAATCAGCTGCCAAAACTGAATGGGTCCAAAGCTATCACAATCAATTGAATGCTATCGACGAAAGAAGGTTAAAAGCTCTTAATCAGATTCAGAGCTACCAACAGAAAATAGCCAGGCACTTCAAAAAGAGAATCAAGGATCAAAAACTCGAAGAAGGTTGTCTTGTACTAAAGGAAATCAGAGCTCCTATGCAAGATCCCCAGGGTAAGTTCAGGCCAAACTAGGAGGCCTCTACTTACTAAAGAAAATCCTCTCTGGAGGCAGTGTCATCTTGTCAAACATAGATGGCAATGAGTTCACCCATCCATGTAACTTGGATCAACCAAGAGATAGTGTGAATGCATTTAGGCATTAGCACCATAAGAGATACATTGTGTTAATGCATTCAAGTATTAGCACCAGAAATATCCTTATGTCACTGTAAAGCCGAACTACAGTGACCTGATTTCCAAAAATATGTTCCAAAAGTATGGGATATGTAGGTATCCCAATCTGTGGGTGCGGTCATAACAAATAATAAAAACACATTTTTGCCTTTCTTCACTTGAAAATTCCATATTTTCGATTCTAATGATAAAAAAAGCAAAAATCAAAACAAATCAAGCTAAGCTAAAAATCGACAAGGGTAGGCAGCTTAGGGAAAATCAGAATATGTTAAGTCATAAGTCTGAAAGGGCAGCTTAGGCAAAAAGTTAGGGCAGCCTGCTAGGTCAAAAACCTAAAAGGGCGACTTAGGCAAAAGTTAACGCTTAAAAGTGGCAATCTCATAAAGGATAAAATTGAATTTCCTTCTAAAGTTGTCAAAATGATTTCCCCTTTTATATATCTTAAATCAGTACAAGCTATGTAAAAAGGCAATCACAAAAGCCCTATCATCTAAGCACCTATCTCTGTCATACGTCTATTTGTGTCAGTCATATGCGTATACACTACCCAGAGTGTCAAAACTAAAAACATGTCAACTGAACTCTCTATACATCATGGGTCAATATCCTATCTCGAAGCCCTCACAAAAATACGAGCTGCGTCAAAAAAATAAAAATAAAATAAAAGTCCTACCCTATCAATATAAGGTCGGCATGCACCAAGTGACTAGGCAAACCGTCTGCACAGCCTCGAAGGCATCTCTCCAGAGTCATTTGAACCCTTAAAGTCAACTCATTCAATAGAGTCTAAGGTTGTCTCAGTCACCGCCTAAAGTCTAGCGTCCATTTCCCGAGTCAGAGTCGCTCTACGCTCCCTCTTCTGGCTACCGTGCTTTGCAGCCCACCAAACCTCATAAGCAGCAGTCCTATCCCCAGAAACTCCAGTCTTAACCATATCATCCCCTTTCAACCAGCTACGCAAGATAGCCACAGTAATTCGAGGAGAGATCAGTATATCCCGAAAAAGAGCTCCAGCCGGTGGCAACCCTTGAATATGCCCCATATGCCTCATCAGCCTAAAATCAGGATAGAATGTGATGCTATCCATGCCTAGCAAATTAGCCATCTGGTATCTAGTAGACCGAACCAGGAACCGGCTAATCTCATACCAATCACATCTCCATAAAATCTTATCCAGCCTTAGCGTTAACAACCACTGCAACCACTTATCCTCTAACTCGAGCCTCACCATGACTCTTTTGGAACGATACTGAGATGGCTCATACGGGCGGCATCGTGGTGGCTCCACTACCCTCAAATGATCCCTTAACCAAACCTGCAAGATCATACATTGCACCATCATAACAGGAATGAAACATGAATTCATATGCAATACCCCCTTTTATCCAGACAAATTTAGCTGTAAACACAATCAAAATAGTTCAAATGCGCTCCTAAAATAGACAAGACTAGACATTGTTCTCATTACTCAGACTCTCAGATAGGCATTCATATGCAACTAGAATCTAAGCCTTTTCTCAAAAAATACTCTAAGCATAAGAAAAGTTAGTTCAAGAATGCTTACCTGAAGCCACGCTAGCAATCCTGGCTCCTCGCTCCATTTGAATGACCAGGTTTGCTACCCTTGGATCATCTCAGCCTACTAAACCAGTCAATATCCCAGTGCTCACTAGATAGAAAACCAAAGCCTGAGTCTTGAACCTCTAGTGCTCCAAGTCATCAAACCCGAGTGGATCCAGATACCGCTTCACCCACCTAGATAAATTCACTTTATCTCCTACCATTAACTCCCTAGCCTCTATCATAGAGAGACCGAGCAACCTCATGAAGCTCTTGAAAAACCCAGTCCCAGTTGGTGCAGCCACCGAAGCCCTCTCAGAACTATTGCCCAAAATAGCAATAAACTCCTGGTATGTCGACAAGCCTATCAGCGTCACCAGAGAAGCCACCGGACACATCTCCAAAGTGTGTACCAAATAAAAAAAGATGAGTTTGTGGATCCCACAAGTGTAAATAGGCATCCGAAAAAGCCCAATCTATCGACAAGCCTATCAGCGTCACTAGAGAAGCCATACCGTACCGGCTTAAATTAATCATCTCCACTTTTGTTAGCCTCTTGGTCCACCTTTACATGCCATAACTAATGAATGAATCTATTTTTGGGCAGAGTGTTTAAAATTTAAGAGAAATAGGGCCCCAAGGCTCAAAATGACAAGAGTTTTGGAGCCATAAATGAGGTATTTATAAGTCTCAATCCCCACCAGTCAAAAGGTGCCGACATCGATCAAGCCATAATCGACATCGGCGTACCTTAAAATGGCACCATATTTGATTTATAAAATTGCCAAGACAGCACCGATTTGAGGACTACCAGCATCGATCCCAAGCTGCACAGCGTCGGCAGGCCTACTTAAAAAAGGAGAAGAGAGGGAAAGAGAGAAAAGAAAAAACCTAGACCGAAAAATAAACACTAGCACATTGGGCCTAGTTTTCTCACAAACACTCTCAAAAATCAAGCTAGAACATTAGGAATGACATGTCCTGCATCATGCATATTTATTCTGTTTAACTAACCGTGATTTTTAGATCAAAGTATGAGGTGTCAAGGCAGCCCATGCCATTAGACCATTCACAAAATAGGCAGTCAGTGGTAAGTCCACTCAAAGAAGTAGAGCGATCAGCGCCAATTTAGAAAATAGGTTAACCAATACCAAACTTAGTACAAACACAGGGCGACTAATGCCAAATCAATCAGAAATAGGGCAATCAGTGCCAACAGACACAAACAGGGCAATCAGTGCCAATAGACCCAATCGGGGTAATTAGCGCCAAGTTCATTCCAGAAAACAAGGCAGTCAATGCCAACAGACTAATAAATAGAGCAATCAATACCAACAGACACAAACAGGGCAATCAGTGCCAACCAATTTAGCAAAACAGGGTGACTAGCGCTAATTTAGAAGCTGAACAAGGCAATCAGTGCCAACTCAGAATACAAACTGGATAACTAGTGCCAACTAATCTAGATAAATAGGGCAATCAGTTCCAATAGACACAAACAAGGCAACCAGTGCCAACCAATCTAGATAAACAGGGCAACCAGTGCCAACAGACACAAATAAGGCTACTAACACCAAGTTATACCAATCAAGGCTATCAGCTCGATTCTAGACAAAATAGGCAAATTACTGTAATCAGCATAACGTTCAGGCAATCAATGCAAGTCATGCAAATTCAGGCAATCAATGCCAATAGACACAACTAGGGCAGCCAATGCCAATTCAAAAAACAAGGGCAGCCAGTGCTAATGCAAACAACCAGGGCGACCAGCGCCAACCAAAATCAGGGCGATCAATGCCAACTCAAAAATTGAACAGGGCAACCAGTGCCAACCAATCTAGACAAACATGGAAATCAGTGCCAACAGACTCAATTGGGACAACTAGCGCCAAATCAGATATACACAAGGCAATCAGTGCCAATAGACCCAACTAGGTGACCAGCGCCAAAACATACAAACTGGGCAATCAGTGCCAACCAATCCAGATAAATAGGGCAATCAGTTCCAACAAACACAAATAGGACAATCAGTGCCAACAAATCCAATTGAGGCAGCCAGTGCAAAATCAAACATAGACAACGCGATCAGCACCAAGTTCATTCCAGGAACCAAGAAAGTCAGTGCCAATGGACTAAAAAGAAAATAGGGCAACCAATGCCAATTTTTAAAAAAAATGTATACCAGAATGCCTCTCAGATAGACCGGCCAATAATCAAGGACTTCCTTTAGCAGCATAACAATAGCCATGCCATGATGAGTGACGTACCTCACTCATTGCATCTCCTCACTAAGGAAGTTGGGCATCGCAGGATTTAGACCTTGACAACCAGCCTCAGGTCTTGGTGTGATGGTGGGCCACATTCTTACTCCACCTCCCGAGCTGGTGCAGGCTAAGGTCCATTCACACTCCTTTCGGACTCGCTTAACGAAGAATAAAGGGTAAGTGGGGATTCAAAACCCAAACTACACAAAAAAGCTTCAAAAAAGTCTAAGAGAAGGAGAGAGAGGAGCAAGTGAGGAGGTGTGACAACTGAGGTCACCCCCTCCCCCATTTATAGAAAATAGGGAGGACGGGCCTTGCCCTTGCCCAAAAGAACAAAATTTTCGGGACCCATCCGAACTCTGATCAACAAACAGTCATAGTCAAAACGTCCATAATAGAATTTTAGATTTAGCCATACATTCTGATCTTACAAACAATTATAGACAAGCCCCGAAAAACCAGAAAAATTGGACTGACTCTAGAAAAATTTTCTCAAAATTAGAAGAGACTCACACAGGATGTTCCAAACATCGCCACAGACCTCCAGGTATGGTTTTCATACCATATTTACTTTTATAAGTGTTGAAATCACGGTCCGACAGATCAGACCTTGATCAACTTTGATCTCTCAAAGGGGGCAAATTGCTGACCGTAATTTCAGCACCAGGCTCTAAGAAATTTCACTACAGTTCTAATGGCACTAGAATCATCTTGATCGGACATCATTTGGGCCTTGAAAGGACTCCCAAAAGCCCAAAAACCCTAAAATCAAAGGGGAGGGGCATTTTGGTAAAATGCCTCTATCGGCACCGGCCACCTGAGCGGCAGCGCCACTGAGGCTACCGCCGAGAGTCCCCGCCAGCACTGAAAAGCAGATGTCTGGTGCTATTTCAAGGATGGCCAACACCAACCAAGCCGGCTTAACCATCCCCCTTGCCTATAGAAGGCACACTCCCCCTCACAATTTCACACCTATTGTTGCTTGATCGAATGTTTCTCAAGCATCAACAACTCTCATTCTCTCTTATATGATTCTAACACCAAAGAGTCTAATTTTGCTCATCTTCCATAGTTAAGTTTAAAGCCTGAATTAGCTCTCAAAAGTCGATCCTTTCAACTTTCAGTCACACTTTGACCTTTCTTAGGCCAAAGCTACTAGATAGGTGATTAATTATTAATCAGATCTAGTAATTGATTAATAATTCATCATTTAACAATATTGTAACACCTGCTGCCCAATCCCAGAGAACCAGACAGTGGATGCTACATTCGGTGCTAGAGCACCGTCTTATTCTACTTGCTAACTCTAGCTCACATATTAAAAGTGGTTAGATTTTCCTTAGGAGGCAAGTAATTAAAATTTTAAAAATAAAGTTTAAGAAAATTCCTGAGAAAATTTCGCAAGAGTTTTCCCTAAAAATTAATTTGCCACACAAAGAAAATATACACACTCCCAATATAATTCCTCCAAACCCCAAACTCCAACTCAACTCAACATGTCGCAAGCACTTCTAAAATTTAAGATCAAGTCATCTTATCATATTTTTATCCATTCAAGAAATAAATATATAACATCATACATTCACCATTTCAATAATTCAAATAATAACACTTAGATATCCACAAATCTCATTATTTACATTCTCAATTTTGTTACCATAAGTCTATACATGCCATAATTTTATATTAGTATACATATTCTACTCGAAAGGTACACTCCTACTCTGATGCTATCCTTTTGGTCTTCACGAAGCACCCACAGCTTACAACCTGCGCGTGATAAAAATCGACGCGTTGAGTGGAAGACTCAGTGGTGCTAAATAACCGATAATTAAAAATAACACATATGGCCAAATAGCAAATCTCGAAAACATTTTAAATAATCAAATAGAAGTATACACTTATTAAACATTGAAAGCATGCCGATTAAATCAATTATTTTGTAAACCAACACGAAATTCATCTTTAAAGAGCATTCCATATTCCATTAAAAATAAGTAAATATCACAAATATAATATATCTCCGATTTTCTTATAATGATATAAAATTTCATTCTTAGTTAGGGGCTCGTACACATACAGAAAAAAAATATAACCAGATATATTTAATCATGGCCCGTGAAACCACCACCACATATCACATAACCGTGACCTGTGCAAGCACTACCACATATCATAAGCGCGTCCGCCTATTTATAAGGGTTGATAACCCTAGCATATGATCATAGCTTTCATATAACAGAATGGGTTAATAACCCGAGCATGCTCAATATCAATATCAATCTCATTTTACTATATTTCAATCATGTATAGTAGAGCACAAAAATCAATCTTTCTTTCACAAATAATTATGTTAATGATTCACAATTCTTTACTCAAAACACTTTATCACTTAAATACTCATTATTTCAAAAATTACTTAACTTACAACTTACAAAACACCCATATTCTCCTTTTTCTCGTGCTTAACAAATCCAATTGAATATATTCAAAATAAATATATTTAATATGGTACCAAAATACTTAAACCAAGCTTAAAAAGAAATGAAAATCAAGCCTCAACTATTAAGGAGGTTCGGCCTCTTTATGCCAACAAAGGTGGAAAAGCTTCCTCCATTAAAATCTATCATTTCTAACTCAAAACCATTAAAATACATCACTTTAAACACTTAATCCTAAAACTCATTTGAAAAATACTAAAACCTTCTTTAAGTCATGAAAATTGCTAAAACATTAGAATGCAAATTTGAGCTTTAAACCATCCTCAATTTACTTATTAACTAACTCATTTAAGTTTAAATCAAGCATAAAAATCAAGAAAACACAAAAACCCTTCACCCTTCATAGGTTCGGCCTCTCCTTTAAAATCAAGGGAAAAGTAGTTTCTCTTCAAAATAACAATATTCATTTAAAGGAAATCCATTTCAAACCTCATTTATAATCAAAGGAAATCAAAAGCAAGAACAAAAATCCAAACCCTTTCCTTAAAGTAAGTTCAGCCAATGAAAGGGGAAAGAGGAGGGGGTGTTCTCTTTTCCTTTCAAGCATTCCATTATGCTTATTAAGCATGAATAATCATATTAAAACAATCACAATGTATTTCCCATCTCATTTCACACAATTTCTCAAAAACCATTCAAAATCTAAAAATTACAACTTAGAGAAATTAAAAGGAAAATGAAGGTACTATTGCACTAACCTCAAAAAGAAGCTTAAAGAAGCTTAGAACACTCTAATCCTTAGCCTTCTCTTTGCCTTTGGTGCAGAGTTCACCGATTTCTTCAAAGTAGGGAAAAGTACACATTAAAATCAAAATTAACAAAAGAAAGGAATGGAGCATGATTTAATGCATCTATTGCATGCCTAATCCTTGAATTTTACTAATTAAATAATAAAACCCAAAGATTACAACTCACCTCCTTCAATGGCAACTCCAAATCCTAAGCTTAGGAACTCCAAATTTTAGCTTCTACTACTTAATTTCCAAGGTTTAATTAATAATCTTTAGTTTAATTAGGTGATTGAGTGAGGTTTTTGAAGTATAGAATTGAGAGAAAATGAAAGAAGAAGAAGGAAAAAAGATGGCGTGAAGATGGAGGAAGAAGAAAGAGAAGAGTTGCTTTTGAGTTGAAAAGTCAAATTTGGCTTCTTAAGTTTATGCCAAATGAATGGCTATGATCAAATCCTAAGTAATCTCATCTAATGGCTCTAAATATTCCTCAAATAATTCACTTCCAAATATTATTTAACTCCACAAATTAATTAAATTAACTCCTCAAAAATAATTCATCATTTATTCCCTAATATACTACACTAAAAATAAAATTCATTAGTTGCCGCAATTCTCCAAAAATATTCATGAAATATTCTCCACCCACCTAAACCATGCAAACGTGCTCTAAAAATATTAATTGACATATTAGACACAAGTAGTAATTTTTTCGGACTGAAATAATATCAAATCCCGGACCGATGGTGCTATTCACAGACCGGTAAATCACTATTTACAACACCGAAAAATTAGACTGTTATAAATATTATATAAGACTAATATATGGGTCCTCGTGCCCTACGTTAGTTTATATTGAAGGAAGACTCGACCTCCTTAGTCGACAACACACCGTGGAACTGCAATCAGATCGCGTCACGAGGGTATAATCACTCAACTCAAACTTTGTCAATTAAACCCGATCCATCCGACACCTTATCAACTGTGAAGCCCAGTCTAGCCGACACTATGCATGCTTTAAGCCAAATCCGTCCGGCAAACTAAGCTCGGTCTAGTCGGCAAAATCAAAAAAACTAGTTTTCAAAACTAAGTCCGAAATCAGTCAGCACACCAGTAAGCCCACTCTAAGACTAGCACTTTCAAAACCCTACCACCCTAAGAGGTGGTAGAACTTAGTGCACCCTAATCCTCATATAAACGAGGTACGAAGGCATACCTACGGATTCAGCCTAGGTAGCAAATTTAGGGGAATATGTCGCATGACCTAGAACTTCTCAATAACGAGGTTAGAGTAGGGCTCCCCTCTAAAATATACACCCTTATATCTGCTTACTTTTAATGCACTATATTCCTGATAGACATGCATGCAATAATTTTAATTTTCAACTTGAATCCAAACTGCCGATCCACCCAAAGGAACCAAAAACCTAGCCCTCGAACCCAATGATTCGAGGTTAGTGCTTTTATCCATTGTGGCACACATAAAACGAGTCAAACATGGGGGTTTTACCTTATATTTTCTTCAAAAATAAAAATAAAGTAAGGTGGCAACTCTCACACACCACACAAAGCACTCCAAAGAGCCAAACCAAATATAACTTAAGTACGAAACAGAGCCTTAAAAATTGATAAAATTGATAATCAGATCAACTAATCAGACCAACTAGCCACATACAGGGCTAACCCAAAATAAAACAAACCGAGAGAGGACCATAGCAGTGTTCTGACCAGTCTCAAATGTTTTTCAGTTTCTTCTGTGACGACCCGACCAATGGGATCCTCCGGTTAGACTCTACCACTACGGGCTTTCCCACGGTGCCCGGGAGGGGCTCACAATGTGGCATTTAAATTTACTTAAATGCAAATTTTAAAATTTTATGGATATCAAGAGATATCAAGTCAATAGAATAGAAATATGTATTTGTGAGAAATTGAAATAAGGTCATGAGATATAAAGTAAACTTATTGCATATATTTTTTTTGTAAAAAATTTGCATTCATTATGTATGATAAGTACCCTCATATGGTGGATACAATTATAATTTGATATTTGATTAGTCTGACAATTTATGAAAATTCTAAATGCGTCTAATGAATTAATGGCCTATTTATATGGATAACTTGATGTAGATATCTATATAAAAGTCTTTGAAGTATTCTAATTGCTTAAAACATAAAGTTAAATTCTCAAGAAATTTATTCAACTAATATTATAGAGCTCTGTATAGATTATTGGATAATGATATCCATGTAATATTGAAAAAATTCTTAAAGTAAGCAAATCAAGACCCCGATAAATATATTTAAGGTTTCTATATGGATTAAAAAAATCTCAATACATATGATATAATTGTCTTAATGATGTTTATGGATAAGAAAATATTATATTATTTTATGATTATATTATTTTTATAATATTTTATAATTGAAAGTATACTTTCAATATTTACTTTATATACTATTACGTGTAAGGTGATATCTTGATTCGTGAATATCTATTGAAAGGATATTTTAATAATATTGTTATATGTTCATGAGTTCTTATAGAGATTTTTGAATTTGAATTTGACATTTTTTGTTTATAAACATTATTGGAATTCCCAAAAAGCTTCCAAAGATTATAAATTCTTTAAGAGAAGAGTTTGAGATGAAAGATATTGAAATATTGTCTCAGCTTGAGGATCAAGCATTTCATAAATGAAATTTTATCTATGAATCTATATATATGACTAAGTTATTCAAATGATTTTATGTGGATAATAGTGGGGTTACTTGATGATAAGATGGCTAAATTTCACTTTGAGAAAAATTATAAAGAACTCTTGGTCCTGAAATATCATATCTTAGTATAATAAAGGTGCTAATGTATCTTGTTACTCATACTTGACTTGATTTTTATAATATTAGCAAGATATAGTTCTTCCTAGATGTGAAGAAATTAAATAGAATTAAACATATATTTTGATATCTCCATGACACGATATACATAAGTTATATTATAACTAACATATCAAAATCAATTTTGATCGGCTATGAAAATGCAAGTTACTTGTGTAATCAACATTATGTTAAATTATAATCAATCCGTTTATTTACATATGGAGGTACAATTGTTTCATGGCATTCAAGGAATGAAGCATTGCTACTACTTTATTTAGCTATACAGATATTTTAGCAACTCATGAAGAATGACTAGAATGCGTTTGTTCATCGTAAGTGCAGTCTACTTCTCTAGAGAAAAAATTCTTATAATATTACATGAAGATAATATTTCGTACATTCATCTTTCTTGAAGGAATGATATATTTAAAAAATAAGAAAAATCATATTTTATAAAAATTGTTCTTCGCTCATGATCTACAAAAAAATGATAATCTTTAAGTTCAATCATTCAAGTGACGATATTGTTGATTTGCTCATCAAAATACTTTATATTTCTATTACAAGTTTTCTACCACAAGTTTTGAAGAATTGACGCGTAAAATTGGACTACACAAACTCAAAGATGTTAAGATTTATCTTCATGAGAGGAGTAAATACACAATGTACTCTTTTTTTCTTTAATCAAGATTTTTTACCAGATTTTTCTGATAAAAGTTTTTAATGAGTCAATACTTTTAATGCATATTTAAGAAAAGAATAGTGTACTCATTTTTCTTCACTAACATATTTTCTCCACATGATTTTTTCTTAGTAAGATTTTAACAAGGTATATTCTTTGAAGTATAAACATCCAAGGGAAAGCGTTATGAAATAAGTGGATGTCCTATATAGGCCAAAAGTCTATATTCTTAATTATTCCGAACTCTATTTTCCTAATTTGTACAGGACTATTAGGGTTCTATTAGGCTTCTCATGAATAATAAATACATTTTCATATATCTCTAATATTTTGCTCTCTATTTCTTCTCTTTCTGCTCTTTAATTTTATATTATTTTATAATAATAGTCAAGTTCTAGAAACGTAAATTTTAGAAAGGATTCTAGACATGACTAATAAATTTTCAGAAGAAACCTAAGTGTCTAAAATGAATGAAAATTATGAAATCTCTATAAATTATATGATGGAACAAATATAAAGAAATGTCGATAATATTTTTATGTTATTTTATAACAAAATAAATATTAAATAAATCCTTCAAAATTCAAAAACCCACTCATAGAATTACAAAACAGAAAATAGAAAAAAAAAAGATTTCAAAGAATTTTTCCTTCAATTTTTCCTTCTTCTCACCTTGCCATTGAGGTTAAATTTGGCTGTAAATGGAAGAGAGGAGAGGAAAGAGAGAGGACAAGGTGCGGAGAGAGTTCATCATAGAGGAGAGCAAGTTTTTTTCTAGTGGTGTTAATTTGATTGAAATTATAAACTCCATATGTGATGTCATGTAAAATTTCAGGGAACATAAATTAAATTAAATCGATTATGGGCATTTTAGTGCTATGAAATTAAAATTTGGACATTTTTAAATTACAAATTGAAGTGTATACCCATATAATAAATTAATCCGAATTTGAAGAGGCTTAGTAAAAAAAAAATAAGACTTTGCGGCATGAAAAAGTGATAGCATGTTCTTAGCTAAATCATTAAAAATATCACAGACACAGACTTTGCTGTTTATTATAAATGTACCCTAATTCAACTTTCTTCTCCAGGATCTTGAATTTCAATTTTATTTACAATAACACTATAACTTTCGTTGAATCTTTATGATCAGATTAACTAAAAATTCACTGTTTAACAATCTCGTAACTAATATTGGTTAGGAATTAACTCATAAAAAACCAATTAAAATAATAACTTTAGTTAGCTATAAGCATAAAATATCAGTTTAGGTTTTTATTTTGCCATTTTTTAAGCGTGAAATTTTATTTATACTCAAGTTAAATCTCTTATAAAAAAAAAATGTTTTGTTCGTTGTGGCATCATTTAATTTTTTTTAAAAATCATTACTTATTATCAATGTTATATAAATAACTAAAGTATTTTATTTTTAAGATGAATAAATTATTTTTATTTTAATATTTATATAAATAAATATAAATAAATATTTATTTTTTTATAAGCAATGGAGAGTCTAATTTGGAAATAAATACTCTTTCACTGGTCAAGTTTCTTGTTCAATAAATTAGTATATAACTTTCTTTTTTCTAATGAAAAGATTTCAAAATAATAAAATTAAATTTGATAATATAGAATATTGCGTTACATACTAACATTAATTTGAAAAAAAAGGGCAGAGCTGGTTATAAACTGATAAAAATGAAACAAAATGAGGTGGGTAGATTCGAACCGAAGACCTTCAATGTATCAGATTAACGTAATAACCAACTACACCACGATACCGCTGATGCTTTTGCTGTTTAATGACTGAACTTAATTCAATCAGACAACTGCTAATTGACCGTACAACTAAATTATATTTTTTTAAAATAAATATTTTATTTTTTATAATTATTTAAAAATAATATTCCAATAATTATTATCTAAAAAAATTTATATTATATATTTTAAAAAATGACTTATTCACTTTTGATTGTACATTATAATTTATGCTATATATTAATATATGAATAAGGAGGAAAAATAAAATTTCAGATATCGCATGTAATTAAATTTTGAGTATCATAAAATAACTTTCATCATAGTCAATTAGATTATTGGATTTTATTAATTTATAGGACATATTTATAAAAATTAATTTGTAAATAAATATATATAGATATTTAAGCATTTTAAATTTTTAAATTTTTTTAAATGTATTTTTTAATATATATATATATATATATATATATGATAATGAGATATTTGAAAATTTTTATATTTCATTTATTAAATATTTTATTCTATTTTGATTATAATTTAAATTATTTTATTTAGGAGAGAGATAAAAAAAGAAAAAGTATATGTTATATATAAATAATTTTATTAAAAAAAATTTCAGTTCTGCAATGTGAAAAATTTTAAAATATATTATATATAATTTAGTATGTTATCTTAGTATAACACTAATATTATATATTATTAAAAATCTTAATAAAAAAATTTTGTATGTTACTACTTCCATCTTTTTTCTTACTGTTATGCAATTATGTGTATTTATAGTATTTTATTTGTTTAACTAATAAATAACTATTACAATCTATTTCTATGGGTCGGACCAACACCAAGGTTTGGGTAGGTTTAACTCCACTGAGATTTGTAGTAAGGCTAAACACTAGTTACAACTCTACAAACTCAATAAAATATTTAACTAGACAGTCCATTATAATATTAATGATATAAACTATTGCAAGGCATTATTTCAAATACCAATATGAATACATATACTCATTTCTCATTATCTATTCAATCTTCATGACTTATATCACATGCATTTGCAAGTATAATCATAACTTTACTCATTAAACTACATTCAACAATTCGTCAGGCATTATCAATTTTTTCGGTAAACATACAATTAATTTTGTTGTTATATTTATAAAACTCTTATAATAACTGTTGATTTTTATCACTGTTTCAAATATTAAAGAGTCCTAATTCAATAGAAACCATGGTACAAATCTAGACATCTCTTTATCCAACTCTGAAAAAGAAAGAACAAAGCTTAAGTAAACTACAAAACAATTTATAGTCTCCTGAAAAATTTAAAAAGGAGCAGGGTGAATATAAAACTCAATGAATAACATATAATACTAAAACCACGGATTCACACAATATCAATCATAATATCCTCAAATAATAGTAATTATATGCACATCAAGTGGTCATTAGTCAATGAAATCACCTTAACAGGACCGTGCTCACCCCTAAGCATACTTTAATATCCACAGTATGATCCTATAACTTGTATACCCAGGGAACCCACACCTATTCGGACAAAACATATCCAAATAAAAATATTTTTCATAAAATATTTTTCCACGATAACCATTTGATTCAAGGTACATAAGGTGTCACACCCTAAAAATAGAGATGTGACAGTTCTAGAGTCCAGGTGGGCTTAAGGCTACTAGATAACACGTAGAACCCACTTATGAATTGAATTATTAAGAATAAACAATTTGCTTCATATTTAATACTTCATACTTATGTGGGCTAAAGACTTTTCACTTTTGATTAACAAACTTTTTAGGATATTTTTTTAAAAAAAATACAATCTTAAGTAATCAAACTTACTCCATACAATTCCTTTGATCATGAACTTTGCATTCATAATCAACTAATATCATTTACGTATATCTACGGAGCAACTAAAGTTATCCATTAAAATACATAAATTAATCATAAATTTCAACGCATAATTATATTGCTCTCTTGCTTCTTGTTGAAATAAAGAAAACTTAATAGCTGTTGAACTAGATCATTCTACCTGAAACACAGACGCTTTGATGAGACGTCAACTCAATGAGGATATAGCGCCCCTTAAATGGAAACAACAAAGAACATTCTATGGTTTACAAACTATTCAATTCAATATAGTATTTAATTAAAGCTCATTTCAAATTTAAATCATAAACTCATAATTCATAATAGATCTAAATAATTTTTTTTATATAATATCAACAAACAATCACTTATACAGTATCAAAGAATGCATACCACTATATACGCTTTAGTGTTATCTCATTCTACTCAAATAATTCAGTTAAATAAAAAAATTTCACAATATTACAATTGTCTTAGAATCACTGTTTTCACTTTGATAGTACTAAAGCACATATTGCTATGTACATTTTTGTACTTTCTCATCTCATACAAATATCTCAGATAATTCGGCTATTGACAGCATTTTACAAAATCACTGCTTTCACGTAGACGGTACTGAAGAAAATATATTGTTATGTATATTTCAGCACTGTCTCACACTTCACAATTTTAAGGGCAATAACTTTTCCTTTTAATTGTGTTTACTTTCACCTATGCGCACATAGCCTGATGGTATAACCTCCATCAGAATTGGTTCTGTCATTAGCCCAAATAATATCATAGTACAATCAGAATCAGACACAATAATCAATAAAATTCTCATATTTACAATTTCATAACGCAATTTCAATAATTTCAAGATCAATGATAGTAAGTGACTGAATAAATTCTTTCAAACATTCTAATAATCATAAATTGAATCAAACAATTTAAACACACACAAGAAGGGGTTAAACACCATAAGTCGCCTTGAACTCGAGTATCGAACTTCTTTCGGTAACTTACAATTCCAAAATTATTTGTAGTAATCCTTGTCCTATATTCTTATTTAAACACATATTATACTTTTAGTTTGTTTCTAACTTTTTAATGATATTTAAGGTATTTTTAACTTTTATTCATTAAATTTAAAATCTAAAATTTTGGGAACAAAAATTTATACATATTAAGCTTTTTGTTCATTCATTATATATTCATGTTAATAATTTATTCACTTATGTTTTTTTATACTCAATTTAGTGCAACTTTAGTGAAACACAGAATTTTTAGCATACAAGTCATTTGTATTTTTTTATTTATGTTCGTATTTCTATCAATTCTTTTGTTCTGAAATTTTTACACTATATTTTCAAAATCTCATGGCACTCTTATATTAAATGTCATAAATTTTGAAGTTCATTAACCTATTCAAATAAATTAATTATAGAACTAAAATTTCCAATTTTCTTATACTGAGTAGTCTACATTCATTTATTAATATTTTCATTTTTCCTTATCATTTGGACTTACCCTTTTAACACAATCTTCTTAACATTTTAGACTATGTTTGAAATTCATTTACATAGTCAGACAGCCTAAACACTATGGTTAAATCTGTTTAGAGTGACACTGAGCAACCCGAATTCACTTAGTCATAAATATTTTTCTTCTAATCTTGAGAACTTTTCCTTTTACCACAACCTTACCAACATCCAAACCTACCTTTCTGTTAAATTTCATTAATTTTGAAGTTCATTTACATATTTAATTTAACAAAATGCAGGAGCTGAATTTAAGCAGTTTCATTAAGACGGTTTAGAAAAAATATAGTTTCTAGAAATATAATTAAAAATCAAAATACAGAATTTGGTATTCCTTACCTCTCTTAATTCCTCTTGTTTTCTCTTCCTTTCTATCACTTGTTAGTTTAGTTCTTTCTTTAGAACACTTGTAGACACTTATGATTAATTGTTAAATAAGCTATGACATGTTGAATATCAATAGAAATGAGAAAGAAAAAAAGGTTATGAATTTTGTTGTATGTGGAGAAGTTACTTTTATCTCCTAATACACTTGTTTTCTTTTTGCTAAGGGAGTGACTTAATTCTTGCTCTTCTTCCCTTTTTTTATAGTATAGGATTTTGATTTTTAGGTGAGTCCTTTGAGTAGTAGATGAGTCCTTTGATTTGTAGATATATCCTTCGAGTAGTAGGTGAGTCATATGATTTGTAGATAAACTTATCTATACACTTGCCCTTCTTTCCTTTAAAGTGTAGGATGAGTCCTTTGATTTATGGTTTTAATAGGTCACATAAAATATTTTTTTATTATTTATTTACTTAATTTACACAATATTTGGAGTATAAGACTTCCATACATCTAGGCTGTTACATTAACCTTAACTACAACTAATATTCTTAATTACTAATAAATTTTTATCTTAATCTTCAACTGACCTTCTAAATCACCAAACACCAATAATTTTATCCTAACCAAATCTAGTAGTCAGCAAAATTTTACTTTACTTCCAAATTTTGCTTTCATATATTTGTACTAAATACCAAATAAATTATTCCCAATTATTATAAATTTTATCTTTAATAATTAAACATTACTGATTAATAACATGTGCAAATAATCATTTGTAAGTCTTCTTTTTTTTTTTAGTTTATCAAATACTCACTAACAATATCACTGATTAAGATTCTGATAATTAAATGCTAGAAATTTAAAAAGCACAGATAATTATTAATAAAATCAAAATCAAATAATTAAAAATTTAATAAATTTTAAAAAATTAAAATCACAGTAAAATTAGAAAAATATCCAAGTAAAATTATTTTATAAAATATTTAGGTTTCAAAATTTCGGGTATTACACGAGGGGCGCCACTCCCACCGCTTACGGCCCACTATCAACATTCTCACCATGCCAATGCTCCCAATCCAGGTAATTCACATTATTCGAACTCCTACATAACAATCGCAAATCATTATGCACAAAGCAATTATTCATAACATTTATCAATGCACATCTATATATACTATGTATTCAAGAATTTAAAAATATTAGAAATAAGATTTAAATAATTTATATAATCATGAATTTGGTAAGTATTATATATTATTACTCACCTGAAAGTAAGAAATTGATTTTCACTGATCAACAAGACTTTTACAACAGTTTGTTAGAAATCCTCAACCCATTATCAAATTCAAATTGCATTTTCAGTTCTTTATTGATAATTAAATGCTTTATATTCATCTAAATTATACTTATGTTCATGGTCAAGTAATTTATTTATAAGTTTGCCCAATTTTAGTGCAAGTTAAGGAAATTCAGAATTTTCAGCAATATGAGTTACTTACATTCTTTTGTTTATATTTTTATTTTTACAAATCATTTTACTCTAAAATTTTTACAACATATTTTTAATATCTTAAGGTATTGTCCTGTAAAATTTTATAATTTTTGAAGTTCATTTGCACGATCAAATGACTTAATTACAAAAGCAAAATTCAAAATTTTCTCATGCTAAGTAGCCAGCATTGATTTAATTATAACTTTACTTTCTTTTATCCATTTGTCCTGAAATTTTATAGCATCTTCCTTACATCTTAGGCTACTCCCAGATAAAATTTCGTGAATTTTAGAGTCCATTTACTAATTTAATTAATTCAGTCTTTTTGACTGAATTTTCAGATAGCTCACTTGAAATAAAGTCTAAGAATGTTATGCTTGCTTAAGCATTCTCATCTTACTTCCATCACAAATTCATGCAATCCAATTCTTCAATTATTTAGATAACATAGTAACACCATATATATTAGAATCCCTAGTTGAAAGAATATCAATCACAAACTCAAAATCATCTATCTTGGTGAATTATATAAGTTAGGTTTTGAATTCAAGTATAACTAGTATTAATCATCTTAAATCATTTAGAAATCAATTCTAATCACTTCATCTTCACCAAGTCAGCATACAGAAGCAAGAATCTCACTTCAAAGTTCATGGAATTCAAAAATTAATCCATGAAAAAGAAAGAAAAAGCGAAGGTAACTAATTTTTTCTTAAAAATCACTTGAAAATTATTTGATTTTTCATTTTCTTTACTTGGTCAATAATGGAGAAAAAAAAAGAAGAAAAAGAAAAAGAAGAAAATGATGAAGAGGACTGCGTTGAAGAATGAAGAAGAAAGAAATAAGAGAAAAATATCTTGGGTTCTCTAGATGATCTGGTTTGATTCAAATCGGTTCGGTTCAACTTAATATTTTGCTTCGATTTTCAACTAACTTATGGATTTTCAACCAGTTTGAATATTTCAAATGATTTATGGGTCCGGTTTAATAATAACAAAGTATTTCCTTTCAAATTTAATTTTAATTACCTTCATATTCATATATTTATTTATTCATTTTTTTTCCTTTTCTTATTTCTTTCTTCATTTTATTTATTAATTATTTATTTTTCTTCTACTTAGAATTGTCTCTATATGTTTGTATCAAACAAACCTTAATAATCATTGCAAGGCTCCTTATTTAATCAAACATTTGCTAAATACATCGCAAATTCACATTTTAGCATGACAATAAATTTTAATAAACACCAATAATAATTGATAAAACTGTAATTATCAAATTTATTATTCAATAAACATAAAGATAAAAATCATAATAAAATTCAAAGAAATTCAAATTAAAATTATTTTTATAAAGTATTTCGATTCTAAAAAGTCGAGGTATTTCAATAACTGTTAAAATTTATTAAAAATTTTGCTATTAAATATAAGTCTTTTAATGACGTTGAAAAATAACTCTTAATATTTGTTATTCATAAAGTATAAAAAAATTTATATGGTCCTAATTAGTTTTTTGTTTGAATAATTTTAACAAAACAGAAGAAATTCCAAAAAATTTTCTATTCCGAAAAATTCATATTCAAATCTAAATTCTATTGGATAAACTAATTAACTATTGTAAAAGAATATAATATTTTTAATATTTTAATATTAATGATCGAAAAAATAAAAGTAATTTAATTAAATAATATATCTATTAAATATAGTAAAAGAATATAATATTTTCAAGATCTTAATAATATGATTGAAAAAATAAAAGTAATTTGATTTTGATTGACAATATTATATTATATTATATAATATATATATTAAATATGATAAGAATATAATATATTTTATTTTTATTTTTATTAAATATTTAATTTAATTGATAATAATTATTTTAAAATGAATAAATGTAATTTATTATTATTTATTGTTTGATATAGAATAAGAAAGAATAAAATTCAATATATACATATATATAGTTTTATTTGTGAAATTTTGAATATCTTAATATAATCTTAGTTATTGCTAATTAAAAAAATTATATTTTATTAATTGATCGAATATAATTTATAAAAATTATTTTTAAATAAATATAAATAGATAATTATGAATTTCAAATTTTAAATTTTTTTCTTTTCTAAATTTATTTTTAATATATATATATATACACACCCGATTTGATTGAAATACTTTTACAAAAAAATATACATAATATTTTATTTAAGAGAGAGATAAAAAAGAAAAAAATATCTTTTTATTTTTAAATAGTTATAGAGAAAATTAAAAATTTATTTCAAGATGATATAACATGTCTTTTGTGTTTTTCTTTATTACCAAATTAATTAATTTATTTTCAATTTAACTTAAGAGAGAAACAAAATACTTAAATAAATTCATTAACAGATCAATATTAAATCTTAATATGATTTATTTTGTAATTTTTATTTATTAAATTAAATTTTTTATCAACATTCAATTTTATTAAATTATAATCTTTCCATATTAAATATTTGTAATTTTTTTAATATGATTTGTTATTATCTATTGAATTTTTAAAAAAATTTATTTTTAATAATAATTCATTATTTATTATTTTTTTTTCATTATTGAATTAATTTATAATCACTATTTTACAATATAATAAAATATTTACATCTCCCTTATAATAAATAAACGATCTCATAATCAAACATTTTTAATTTTTAATATTTTTTTTAAAAAATAATATTTATAAAGTAAAAAAATTAAAACTATATATTTTATTTTTAGTTATTTTTTAAATTTTAAAAATTTACGTACATATTCATATATCCTTTTCTCTAAAATGAATATCATTATCAATTCAAATCTTTTTATTTTTTTTACCTACTAATAAAAAATAATTTATTATCATATTTATAAATGTATATTGCTTTGAGATTAAAAGCAAAAGATAAAAAATTAAATAATGACTTCATTTCTTTTTCTAGCACCTATCAAAATTTTAAAAATTTATATCCACAAATTAGAAACTTAAAAGATTAAATATAAAAATTAAATTAAATTTTATTTCGAAATCGCTTAATTATATACAAATAATTTATATGGCAAATTTAATATAAATTAACCAATTATATTCATTTTAATTTAAACAAAAACATATACTTTAATATTATATAAATAAAAAAAATTAAAAGAATATAAAAAGAAATTTAACAATAATATTATACAAAAAGATTGAAAGAATAATGAAATATAACAGCATCATCAATCATACCTTTAATGAAATATAACAGAATTATGGACATACAACACACATCATAAAAAAAAATTAGTATATAAAATTAACGATACTTTAATTGTAAGTTCAGTGATCATTTTAAGCTATTAGTAGACACCGATACTCATTCATTCGCAATCACTATCAAACAATTTAAAATTTGAAGTACCCTTAGATCTGAGCGGATTTGAACCACCAACCTCTCGAAACCCTCCAAGTCAGGGCGTTGAGCGCTCTTCCATTTTGAGCTTACAGATCTTTATGACATCATCTCCATACACACCATCAAAACAACAAAATATTTTAACCCAGTCTAAAAACAACGAAATGAAAAGATCAATTACTATAATATTCATATAGTTTTCATAATTAATTAATTAACTAATTTCTCTATTAAATTTCAAAATAAAAAAACTATTTCTTAATTTATAATATTCACATGCCAAATCGTTAGCTTTGCTTAAATAAATTCAACTAAAATTGTCTCCTTTTAAAAAATTTTAGAAATTTTCGTAAAATTGACAAATAATAAAGAAAAACTCAAACCACTAAAAAAGCTAATAAATTTAATAATTTTTTCATGCATACGTAAAATTTAGATTCTTCGTTATTCAATTTTAAGAATTAAAACTCACAAAAACATAAAATAATAATAAATTAAATAAAAAAAAGATTCTAGAAGGGGATCAACAATTAATATATTAAATACTCAGATAAATTGATAGCTTGCATTCTAATAAAGAAAGATAAAATTATTTGGTTAAAAATACAAATGTCAATGCCGGAATAATTGCAAAAAAATATCCCAGACCGTTCAATCTAATCCTACTTTTCTTTTCGCTTTTAAATAAATAAAGCAATCACCTTCCCAAAGAAAATAAAAAGAAAAGGCAATCAAAGACGTCTGTCGTAATCCTCATTTTGCCTGAATGGTTCAACAGCCGGCTAATAGCCAATCTGTATTTTCTAATTTTTTCCAATTACTTTCCCAAAATTGTACATTAAAACCAGTTACATACTCAAAAAGGCAAATAAACAAATAAACAGATCTGCCAACATTTTAAACAAATCTATTACAGCCAAATCGAGCATCCTAAGGTTCAGGAGATATAGCGTAAGAACTTTGGAAGACTGGAAAGTAAATTACAGACAAAACCCACCTTAGCTGTCGGCAAGATTTCCCAAGGTGATATGTTTGACGACACATTTGAAAAAGAAATTTAAGACTACGGTTAAGCAGGAAAAGAGGAGGAAAGAGAGTATGTGCATCAGGTTTTGGTTTAAGCAGAGTTTAAATGACCCTATTTGCTGCTGGGTTTTGGTAGAGGCATCTATAGAATACAGATTCACAAATGCCGACCCTTTATATTACAAGTTAAATATGACATAAAATAAAGGATAAATGCACAGAAAGAAACTCATCATAGAAGCTTAAATTGTCATCATAATGAGGTTAAAAGCAACTTATAGCCTTTAAATAATCATTCTGTCGACTATTGTAAACACTAAACTACATAACTAATGTTTTATCGAATTTGCAAAATCAAAAGAACGAAAAATCACAGGACTTGATTTTATCACCTCGAAGATAAAGTATGAATGGCCGTTCAGCAGTTAAATCCAGATCAACTACCCTTCCTCAAAATACCGTTTTCATGCCAGTAGCAATCATCTCCACAATCAAGCAGCAGCATGCGAACAGACCACAGAGGCTTTCCATACACCAAAAGACTTCTTAGCCCATCAAAACCAACAAATTACCAAGCACTGGTATTTAAAACACTATATTGCATAATAATAACTTCAGTAACATTAATGACTTACAATTTCCATCGCTCTCAAACACCCACTACAAATACGACTCTATCAAAATAAAGAGTACAAAAAAATTAGACCACCATAAGTTGTAAATTGACAACTAAACAATATTCCAACAGGCTATGAAATTAGAAAAATTGTTTTACACTGCCACAGTAGTGGATTGATTTCAATTTACACATGCTTGGATAGACAATATGATAAACAGATAATAGTAAGAAAACCAATTGTGAAACACATGAACATTATCTTAAATTACTGTTGCAATGAAGGTATAGTTAGTATGTGTGTGTGTGTGAATATATATATATATATATAACTGCCAAAATTTAATGCACAAGAATACCCATTCTGCAAATATTTCTGCCAATATTAAACGCTTTTCCTTTTTTACCTTATGCAAAGTTAGGCTGTTACGACGACGTCCACTAAATAAGAAATAACTGCCAATGTCAAACACACAAATCGGCTTTAGTTATGTCCTCTCGACCAGTAAAGAAAGCATTCCCCAGATGAACATTTTAGGAATACAATTCATGATGCTTCATAACGGCTCACTATAACAAATTCATATATCAAAAGAAAATTTGAGAATACCTTTCAATTGAAATCCGATGAGTTGTGAATTGGTTGAGCAATTGATAAAACGTTGTGCTTGATTTCATGCGCCTGATAGCCTTTTCCGAGATGGATTGTTTATGGTTGAGGGATAAAATGAAAAAGCAGGACAAAGCACGCGCAACGAGAGGAGAACCCGGGCAGATCCCCGTGCGATCTCCTCCCAAAAACACAAAAAGAATAATTTTTATTAAGTACTTGGTGACCTGCCATGCAAGCGCACCTGCCATGGCAAAGGTCGGATGACAAAGATATCAACCAAAGACTTGAAGCCCCCTCCATCAATCAAACAATATATGGGCTTCTCGTCCTGATATATCTTCTACATCCAGAGACATGAATATAAACACACACACACACACACACACACACACACATATATATATATATATATGGAGATAGATATATATATTTTTTTCTGCCTCCGAACATCTGATCAAAACGTCTGCTACAAAAACCACACATGAATTACAGGCAGACGCACCGATCTTGGCCAAGCGGAACCTCAAGCTGACAGGTTCTTTTACACCACCTACAACAGCCAACAAAGAAAAAGGAATAGCCACTTTCAACGCCTTTTTCATGATCCGATCCTGAAGTAACACAACCGGCACTAAGACACGAAAAGGCTTAAAGAGAGGAGTAGTTTCAGATCTTTCTTGCTAATCACCAAAGCATAAAAACCATACCATTCAGAAGATCAATTCAATGGACAGTTCGAAGTTGCCAGCTACACACATTACAAGATCTATTCAGAAAACACGGCGATGTCTAGTGAAAAAATTCAGAAAAAATAATGATCATATGAAGGAAAACTGAGAGATCTATCATTCCACAAACCTGATATCTAAACGTCCCTATTCGAGACCAGCCCTGGAACGACCATCTGAATATAGATCAGAAAACGATCCATACAATAGCGAAAGCCACAATCCAGAAGAAGCCATTAAGAGACCAGGACCAGAAAAGTTAGGCAAAGCTTGGAGAAAGAGATGAGAATGGAATACAAGAAGGTGTGGAAAAGATGGTGTGGCTGCAATATCATTATATAGTGGCAGTGAAGAAATGGACGAACATGATTAATAGATATTTGGAAAAATCGATGGATAAGAAACAACCAACGTGGCTGAGTTGTCGGCTTGTTTGTTGCCTTATTTGACATTGAAGCGGTGGTACAAAATGAACAGCCTACATAAAGCATGAGCTGGCTAACAGATAATTTTCGATAGCGTTATGTTCACGCATGTTTGATTGGTCAAACACGGCATCATGTCAGGTTTTCTTTTTTTTTTCTTTTTTTTAATTTCATTAAGTTGTAAATTAAGTGAATTTGAAATAAAAATATTTAAATTATGAAATAATTTATCATAAAAAGGTTTATAAAAAATATTATGAATTATAGTGAAAGATTTGATTTTGAGCTCTTATATGCTTTGATTGAAATGTGGTATGATATGATAAAATTATGTAACATGAGCATACTCAGCTTTGATATCATTATGTTATTAAGCTATAGTCATATGCTAGGCTCTAGATGTCTTATGTTTACGCAGACATGCTTATTATGTATAAGTAAGCTTTTGAAACCTTTATGATGTGGTTGGTGACCTAAAGCTAAATATGATATGGTTGGAGACCTAAGGCCAAATATGAATATTATAGAATCTGATCTACTTATATTTTTTTTAAGTGTATATAAGCCCTATGTCAATGTTGTAAGAGATATAAGATTTGGTTTTTATGATATTATTTATATTTAATTAAAGTAAAGATATGTGTATATAAAAAAATATTTTATAAGGTTGTTATTTTATCACTTAATGAATATGAGATTTCTAATTTTTATATTTTTAAAAGCAACTCCTATAAAATAATATAAGAGTTGATTTTATCAAAATCTTGGTTTGGAATTATATGTTATTAAATAATAAGTGTTTTTCATAAATTATGTTAAAGTGAATTATAATTTCTATATGAGTTTAAGATTTATTTTTATGATGATTTTGATTATTTGAAAGTAAATTTTTACGTTTTAAAAGGCATTTTATATGGTCGATTATTATATTTTAAGATTATGTAATTTTTATGATTTATATTTTAAGTTATGTTGCTTATGCAACACGGATTTTTATCACGCGCAGGCTAAGGGCAGTAAGTGATGTCTGAAGATCTAGAGTGTGGCATCAGAGTCAAAGGACATCCTTAATAGTAGTAGAATTTATTTAATAAATTTAATAGTATATAACATGTATAGTTATTACCTAAGAGAAAATATTAATTGGATTATGTAAATTATGTGAGTTATGTAAATTTAATATTTAATTAATTAAACTTATGTTAAGGAGTTATGTATATAATTTAATCAATTGATGGATATCGGAATAATTCTTAAGTTAATAATGCATGGAGAAATCTTAGATTTGTGATATTTTTTTATGTCATTAGTTGATGATATGAAATTGAGATACTAAAATGTTTGTATGATATTAAGATTACAGAAATGTTGCGACATTATGTGATATATTGGAGTTTGAAAGGGCTTAGAGTTTTAAATTAAAAGTGCTTTGTTTTCATTTATTTTGGCAAATCAGTTTTTAAGGGAAACTCTTATAATTTTTTTTTGTAAAAATTTCCTAAAACATTTTCAAAAAAAAAAAAGTTACTTATTAAACATATGATTACCTAATCACTTCCAATTTATAATATGATCTATATATTAGTTAAGATGGTACCTTTGGCACCAAATATGGTACTCACCTATATTTCTTATCAATAAAAGAAAAAAAAATTTTCATGATCTTAAATATTACTATTAGGAGGAGTCTTTCTTGTTAAAATATTATAGTGACCAACTCTTTAGATGATGTGTACTAGAAGAAGAGATGAATAATGTTCTTCATTTTTGCCATTCAATGGAATGTGTAGGACACCACAAGAAAATCGCTATTTAGAAACAGATATTTTTGTTTCTAAAAGTGAAAAATCCGTTGCTAAAATAGTTTAGAAATGGATTAGAAACGAATTTCATCTATGATAATAATTGACATTTCTAAATTAGTTTAGAAATAGATACAACCATCCGTTTCTATTATGGCAATGAATGTATCAATTACTATTTTTCCAGCATTTTCAAACTGTTTCCATTCCGTTTTTAAATTTATTTCTAAATCTGTTTCCAATTCGTTGCTAATCCGTTACTAGGTATGTTTCCAATTTATCTCATCTGTTTCTAATTTACGTTTCTAATCTGTAATGAAAAATAAAAGTAAAACTTTACTGTTGCTGATTTCGTTTCTAATTCCATTGCTAAAATGACTTCCGTTGCTAAATCCATTTCTAATGTTTTTGTTGGCAACTAACATTCTCTCTTATTCCGTTTCCAAATCCATTTCTATTTTTTCTGTTGGAAAAAATCTATTATTTTCAATATTGTAATCCTGCCTTGTTTCTAATTTTTCAATTTATACATTTCTAATGAAATTAACTTAAAATCAAATAGAAAAAGTTAACATAAAATTAAAATAATTCTCTCAAATATAAATAATTCAAAGTCTCATAATTACTAATAAACTTATATTTTTTAGACCAAATCAAATAAAATTTATCTGGATAGTACCATCGCTCTGAGCATCAATGTCAATATCTGAAGAAGGAGCTGGTGGAACTGTAGGTGATAAATGAGTGCGAACAAGTTCTGCAACTTGCTGTTGTAATTGTTGCTGCAACTTTTCCTGCATCAGATGTTGTTGCTGTTGCAACTCTTATTGATATTGCATCTCCAACTCTTTCATTTGTTGCTCTAATATCTCTTAAATTCGAGCATCAATATTTTCACCACCTTGTTCCTGAAGATGAGATGTGGCAGAAGAGCTAGAGGTGCTAGAGTTATCAAAGAAAAAAGATGCTTGTGAAGCGAGACCGTACAGTCGCTACTTCTTGACACCGCCAACTTCTTATAGGTATATCTGAGTAGCGTCGACTGAGCGTGGTTGACTAGATCCCTCTTCAAGTTGAGATTCAATTTGAACTTTAGATACGACAGCCTTTTGAAGGAAATAAATACATATAATGATAAGTACTTACACTTTAATTGTTGAAATATAAGAAGAATAATAATTATTTTGAACGATTGTCAACTTACAAATGTATCCTTCGACCTTTGGTCCACAAATTGCCAATCCTTCTTTCTAGTATGTGTCACCTCCAAAACCTCATGTGAAAGTGGTGGTCATTGTAATTTAGCTTCCTAAATTTTAACCATAGTTAGTACATTTTTTTGAAAACAATAAATAACTGAGCATTAAATTTAATTTGTATTAAGAAAAAAAAAGCTTTATTAAACATTTTGCGTGTACTATGTGAGCGATAGAGCCTCCCATATGTCGTGAAGGATCAGCTCCTAGGCCACCAGTCTCACTCAGTCGACTCTTGGAATACTTTTCAGATTTTACTTAAATTCCTGAGTCTCCCAATGTGGCTTCCAAATATTTCAAATATCATTAGAGATATATTTGGGCTTATTCTTTCGCCATTTACCAAGCATGCCCCTATAGCATCTGCAGCCTTCTTACTGTAAATTTATTTTATAGAGACCTCAATCTCCTTATCCCACATATAATATTTCTAAATCCATAAGGAACCACAAAAAAATATAGACACATAAAATAAACATTGTTATCATAGTAAAAAATTGTATATGTTTCACAGTTATGGCACCATTGATAAGGCAATTACTGAAAAAATATTAGAAACTGCTTGAGTTGTCATGGGATGATGTGTAGTAAAAAAATACAGATTATGTATTATATTTTTTAATGTACAAGTCATATAATATCTTGAAGAAAATATAATCTAGGAGAGGCAAAGAATAGAACATGACACCTTAAACTCTTGCCAGTAAATGTCCTTTGTTCCTTGAGGCACAGACTTCCAATCGTAACCCACAAGATCCAATTTCTTTATGAAAGATTCAATAATTTTTTTGACAAAAGTATATAGCTCCAAACTGAAACAAGTAAAAAGCAATCAATAGTTTTATATAAATAAAAAACCTTCAATTTGTAGAACCAAAATATGTATCCATAATAGAGTGTTTGAAAAGAATATACTTACTTATTTCCTACAAGTTGAAGGACTACTCGATTGCCTGTAGTTGTAGTGGAGGCAGTTGAGGATCTAATACCTTCTGTTTGAGTAGCTGGGGTACATGATGATAAGGTGCACTTGTGACTGGTGTAGAAGCAGGTGGTGGGAGTAATTGTGGTTATGCTACTTGTGGTTGTGAATCAAAAACTAGTTGTGCTGCTTGCTGTGGCTGTAAATCAGAAGCCGGTTCATTTTGAGCTCTCCTTGAATGTGCACTCCCACCTCCCATAGGTGCCATTGCTACGTATGTATATTGCAATATTAGTAGTGATCCAATTATTAGCATAAATTGTGATCCAATTAAAGAATCATACAGCAGAACAAATAATGAATATTATATTGACAAATATAGATAAACTGCATATAACAAAACAAAATAGATATTGAACAGTAAAAATGTCAAATGGTGTTTAACATTGCTTGTATATTTTAGTCTACGCATGTTTAATTGAGAAAAAGAAAAAAAAAAGTAGTAATAAGAAGTAAGAACTTACCTAGTTTGAAGATTAAAAAAAGAAGATTACCGTCAAAGCTAGGCAGATTAGTCACAACTGTCCTTGAAGCAGCAATGTATGACAAAGCCAAAACAATATATTTTTGCAAACAAATAACAAACATTTCTTGATTTTTCCAAATTTTTTTTTTTTGCTCTTTCTACTGCCATAGTTATGAGATGTTATGAAAAAAGAGGAAAACAACTATAATATAGTATAAATCTTAAACTATACATACAAATAATAAATATTAATTACTACGATTTTAACAAACATCAATTATAAGCTGCATATTAAATTAAATTATATTTGTACAAAGTAAAATAATTTGATCATTCATTTAAATCCTATTACATATGTCAAAGCAAATTTCTGCATATTTAAATTATTCTTCCTCATTCATCAGCACTATCATCTCTTTGTTCATCATCATTTGATTCCTCATCATTTGGATGAGCAATGTCGGAGGCTATATCGATGAAATCACAATTTTGATCACTAAGCACAATAGTCTCACCGTCACCCATAACATTAAATGGAATAGCTTCAATATCATCCTCCTGCAATGGCTTAACATCTGTTGGTTGTGCAGTTGTAGATGATGTAGGCATTGCCACAACACCTCCAGCTTTTATCTTACAAAGAGCCCACCAATCACTCTTATCACGTCTTAAGCTAGGATACACAACATAATATACTTGAGCTGCTTGCATTGCCAAAATAAAAGGCTCCTCTCTATTAAATCTCCTTTGATGGTTAATCTCAATAAGCTTATATTGCTTATGAATCTTCACCCATACATCTGGGGTTGGATCAAACCATTCGCACTTAAACAAAATCGTTCTTTTTATTGGCAATCCTAGATACTCTAACTTAAGGATCTCTATTAGTAATCCATATAAGTTGCTCTCATCCATACTATAATTGGTTCCCTTTATACACACTCTACTAGTACTAGTTGATCTAGTAGAACTTCGACTTTTTATTTGAAACTTGTAGTCATTGACATTATATTTAGAATATGAGTTCACAAGTCTTAATGGACCTTGTGATAAGGCCTTGATGAATTGATTTTTGATGTAATTGCTTGCCTATTAAAATTTCATGATTAGAAATGTGACAAAATAAAGAAAATGTATAAAATAGTGTCATTTCGAAGTACTTACATATATTTTAAACCACAATGGGAATTCCTCTTCGATTTTGGAATTAAACTGTTGATCATTATGCTTGGATCATTTTGACGCAGTGCATTGGTGAAAATCCTTTAAGAAAAACAAATTGTCATGGCACATAGTAAACGATTTGTGCATTTGTGAAATTGAACTTTTAGATATTTTTATTTACTCAATATATGGATGCACTTTGTTGCAATTCAATAAAATGTACAATTGAGCTGCATTGTATTCTTCTTCCTTCATAAATCGATATCTACATTGGCCAAAACTCCTGCCTGGATGAGTGAATATTGAAAGATTTCCTTCAAGTTCTTCGTCATCTACCCCACCATAATCATTTCATGGGATTTTTGTATGCCTTGTGTTCACATGAGGCTCGAAATAATGTGAGCAAAATGATGTTGCTTCTTCCACTAAATAGGAATTAATATTGATCCTTCCACACGTGCCTTATTCTTGACATTGGTTTTTAAAGTTCAAAGGTGCCTGAAATGCGTATATAGGAACAACAAGGGTAAGAGAGACACTTGTCTATAGTACAATTAGATTCAAATAATGTAATATTCATTGCTTTTGTTACCTCTCAAATGGATACATCCACCGATACTATACAGGTCCAACTACACTTGCTTCATAAGCTAAGTGCACTTGAAGATGTTCCATTGAATCAAAGAAGCTTGGTGGAAAAATACGCTCCAACTTACAAAGTATAATAGGAATTTCTTAATGGAGTCTGTTCATATCTTCTTTATTAATTATAGTGCAAGTGAGATCCCTGAAGAAAAGATTTATCTCGGTAAGTGGTTGCCACACATTTGAGGGCAACAATTCACGAAATGCAATAATAGGCATCAATCTTTGCATGAAGATGTGACAATCATGGCTTTTCATACCGAACATCTTATATTTTCTCATATCTACACACCTTCCCATATTAGATGCATATCCATCTGGAAATCTTAATTTCTTCACCCATTCACACAACACTTTTTTACCCGATTTGTCAAGAGTGTAGCATGCTTTTGGATACTTCCCATTAATAGCATGTGACTCAGGGTGCCGATAAAACTCCTTCAAGTCTTGTCTTGATTTGGCATTGTCTTTTATTTTCCCTTCAACATTCATAATTGTGTTGAATATATTTTCAAAAAATTTTTCTCGATATGCATGACATCTAGATTATGTCGAATAAGGTTTGCACTCCAACAAAGTAAATCCCAAAAAATGCTCCTTTTCTTCCAACCACAAAGCTTACTAATTCGACCATTAACTTCGTCAGCATCAAGTTCTATAACCTTCTTCAAGCCTAATGCCTCTATTTCCTTCAAGATATCAGCACCAGATCGAATAGACAGAGGATGTGCTGTCACCACTTTGCTCTTTCGAAATGAAGTTTTGTTTCTTCTAAATGGATGATCTAAAGGTAAGAACTTATGATGATTGTCAAACCATGACTGCTTACCACCTTTTGTGAGGGTGAAAGCCTCTGAATTCTCCATACTATATGGACATGCTAATCTACCTACAGTGCTCCATCCAAACAACATTAATAATGCAGGAAAGTCATTGGTCGTCCATATTAAGGCAGCTTTCATCACAAAATTCTACTTCTTAGAAATATCATATGTGATCACACTAACTTCCCATAAATATTGACGTTCTGCAATAAGAGGTTGCAAGAACACGTCTAGCTTTTCTTTTGGAATTTTAGGACTAGGAACAATTATAGATAAGAACATGTAAGGCTTTTTCATGCACATCCAGGGTGACAAATTATATGGCGTAAGTATAATTGGCTATGATTAATATTGTTGTCCTGATTGTTCAAATGGCTGAAAACCGTCGGTGCATAAGCCTAGTCTTATATTTCGGCATTCAAATGCAAAAGAAGGATGCATTTCATCAAAATGTTTCCATGCTGGTGAGTCTAAACAATGAAGCATCACACCTTTCTCAGTTGCATGCTCAGTGTGTCATCTTATATACTTTGCAGTGGCTTCAAATGCATACAATCATTGTAGCCTATGAGTGATGGGGAAGTAATATATTTGTTTATAAGGAACAAGAGATTTCTTATTAGCAGTAGGACGTGTCATTGGCTTATATCGCGGATGATTACAAAACTTACAACAAGTCAACACACTATCTTCGCCCTGATAAATCATGCACCCGTTGTTACAACTATGAATCTTTTGAACAGACATGTTTAGAACTTGAACTAGCTTTTTGGTTTGGTAGAAATTTTATGTCATAACATTATCACTTGGTATCAACTCTTTCATTAATTGACACATGTTATCAAAACATCTCTTAAAGGGGTGATGTTCTGACTTTGTGTACCAAACGTGCAACAGCTGACTACTTATAATGACTTTCACAACCATGTCATACTACTTCATTTGCAGAACTCAACATATTATAAAATTATTGGGCATTATGGTTCGATGCTTCTACCATATCATTAAGGTTGAATGAGGGACCAGCAACATCATGGACCATTCTATAATATTCAATAGAAGGCTCAAAAAATACTCCAGCATTTTCTGATGAATCATTCATAATATGATCCCTCAATTCATGTTGATCCACATTTGAAATTACTTCAGCTTCCCCATGCATGGTCCAAACATAATAGCCTGATACAAAACCATGTTTGAATAGATGTTTCTCAACTGTAAACATGTCTTCAAAGTTTCGATTTTGACACTTCTTCCGATTACACGAACACCTTATATTATCACCATCCCTACCTTCCACATGATTCCAAGCAAAATTAAGAAATTCTAGAACACTCATCTTAAATTCTCTATTTGGTAGACCATCAGTTAACTTTTTATACATCCATTCACGATTTGAATTCATTTGTCCTATATTGTATTTTGAAGAAAAGAATTTAATTCGTATTAAAATAATTGCAATATTATAAAATGTTAAAGTTTATGATTCTAATTCAATACATTTAGTGAAAATAAGTAAATAAATAATCAAACACTTGAGTCATAACTATATAACTAAATATGCAAATCAAACAAAATCAAACTTGAATGTCTATAGAAACATGTACATACATTGAATAAAATTAAAGCACAATTAGCATATAATTGGAAGTTCTATAATATATCTAATTAAATGAAGTTATATTAAGTAAAAAAGTTTAGTCTACAAAAAGGGAAAAAGATGTTATGAAGGCTTTTTACAAAGGGCACATGGCCCTAATGGGTTTAGATATTGACCCTTTCCTATGTTGCATCATCTGTAACCATCCATTTTATTTCTTAGAAATTTATTTATTATTATTTTTTAAATTCTTGGACCACTTTATTGAAAAAAAAACTAGGTAGTTTGAGCATGTTCTTTACATTATGTTTACTTGCTCTTTTCTTGTGATGTATTGAAAGAAAATATAGTGAATACAGGTTTAGCTTCATTAGCAACTGAGTGTACCCATTTCCTTAATCAAATAAATTTTCTATGTTATAAATCTTAAATTATTAAATTATAATCATACTAGGAAATTGCATTTTTTTTATTAGTTAAATAAGAAATATATGATATAAACGGGTTAGGAACAAGTTACAAGGCGCATCCATTCTAAAAATCGTTTGAAATACATAATTTTTTGTTTTTAATTTTCAATTAAAAAAAATAAAGTACCGTTATCTACCCTATTCGCGATAATCATTTTTCACCGGCACTTTTTTATCTTTCGAACAAAAATGATAAAAATGACTAATTTCATCCCATAAATATCTCATTTATTTTTATTCTAAATTATAGCCTAAATTCCTTTTAAAAATACAATTAATTCCTTAATATTCTAATGTATTATTATTTATTGTGCGTTATTATTGATAATTTTCTTAATGAATTCTTTATTGAAAAGTGACATCTAATGTCAACGTAGGAGTATATTAGAAAATTACATAGATAAAATTATCTATTTTTTATTAATTTTCGTCCAAACAGAAATGAACACTTTTTTCGAAAAAAAAAGTATTTTCTTTTCATAGGAAAAAAAATGTACAGAATTCAATATGAAAATTATTATTATTCATAAATCTTAATCAACAACTAGCATCATTATCATCAACAACCATGAAATGAAGCAATTCTCAACCTAGGAAAACAATTCACAGCACATATTTTACAGTAACAAATTTGGCATCACAATCCATCAACTATAGTGAAAATGAATTAATACAATCTGAACTTCTTACACCCTAATTAGAACATTCATCTAAATTATTTATTCACAACAATCTGCCAATTCGCAATATCACAAACCCATTCACAATCTGCAAATTAACCAATCCCACATTTCAAAACCAATTTCGTACTCAGAGTCAAAGCACAAAATTTTTTTTCAGCAACAAAAAAAATTAACAGAACGATGCAAACAAAAAATCTGGCAACGATTGCTCTTCACCAAAGCCTTAGCTCTTTTAATACCCACAAATCGTTCCTTCCTCTCTCAAATAGCATATCCTTTGTAGCAAATCAAAACCCACATTTTCATAGAATAGAAAATGCCTGAATAGCAAATCAAAACCCAAACTAAACACAAATGAAAAATAAATGCCTGAATAGAAAAAGAAAAACAACAAACCAAAAGGAAAGGGAAAAAAACGAAAATATCACAGGTTCAACCGCACAAAACAAAGAAAAACACAGTGAACCCCAAACTAAAACGAAAAAAAAAAATTAGAAACTCACCTTACCGTTACCGTCTGATTGAGAAGGAGAACGAAATGAGAAGGACGATGTACGCAGTAAGAGAAGGAGAACGAGAACGACTCTCTGACAGACGAGGGCTTGTGTTGTTGCTATACGGGAGGTGCTGCACGCGATGGTGGAGCGCTTGGTGGCCGCCGGTCTTGCGTAGAGACAAAGAGAGAGAGACAAAAGACGTGGGAGAGAGACTGAGAGTGAGAGACAAAGACAAAGAGAGATTGAGATGGAGAGAACTTTGCTGCATTTACATGAAGAAAGAGAATGCAACAAAGTTTTTGTCAAATTAGGGATTTAATGCCTAAGAGAAGGGAATGGCTAAACAGCATTGTTTCCTTCATTTTTTTTAATTGTTTTATTAATTAGAAACGGACTACATATCCGTTTCTAACAATTCAAGTTTCAAACGATTTTGTGTAAATCTTTTTTTTTAATCATTTTATACATTAGTAACAGACCACATATCCGTTTAAAATTTTCGTTTCAAATCCATTTTTACTTCATTTCTAAGAAATAGGAACTTCTCCCAATGCAAATAGCAACGAATAATAAATCCGATGCTAATTTTTATTTCTAAATCCATCTCTAATCCGTTTCTAATCTACGCGCCTCGGTTTCCTGTCAATTTTAGCAATGGAAGTTTCCGTTTATAATTTTTCCATTTCTATTTCATTTCCATTCCGTTCCTAAAGATGGTCAAAGATACAATATCATTTTTCGTTTCTAATCCGTTGCAAATTCATTTCTAAATGGAAACAGACATGTCCATTTCTAAATGGCAATTTTCTTGTAGTGGGATATTTTAGAGCAAGAAAAACGGCGACACGTATACTAGAAAGCAGTTTGTATTAGCTTAATTAATTTAAAGATACTTTTAACTTTGTTCGACTTTGTGATCGTTGCCAAAGGTTAGGGAATATCTCTAAAAGATATAATATGCCATTGAACAACATTCTAGAAGTGGAGATCTTTTATGTGTGGGGCTTGTATTTCATGGGACCGTTCCCATCTTTTATTCTAATCAATACATCTTAGTGGCAGTGGATTACGTCACTAAATGAGCGGAGGCCGTTACTCTTCCCAATAATGATGCCAAGTGTGTGATTAACTTCAAAAAATACATCTTCACATGTCATGGTACCTTTACGGCAATAATCATGGATGGAAGTATCTCGACTCTTTTTCCAAAATATATTGTCACTCATCATGTAGGTACCCCATACCATCCACAAACAAATGGACAAGTAGAAGTAACAAATAGGGAGATCAAAAAAATATTAGAGACTATTCAAAAATCTTTCAAAATCTATAACAGTCTCTTTATCCAATGCACCCTTAATAGAACGAAAGAGGAGCGGATACTCGCGAATTTTAAACTACCTGTATAGATATTCGTTTAAAATTTCACTATCCATATCCATTCTAAACCTGTTATTTTAGTACCCATGTTCGAACCCATTTAAATATTTACTATTTGTATCCTGCCAAAAATCCATTGAAAGTACCTCTTAAACGAGTAAGATACCCCTGAATCTTTAACTATCCAAATTTTAAATTTATTTAAAATACATTTTTTACTAATAATAGATAGGGTAGTTACGACCAAACCTGTTTAATAGAGCGGTTAATGGAAAATGGCCGATGACGCGAGCTATTGCAAGCCTTTCACCATTAGTGACAATAAGTTTATAACGAAGAAAATAATAATTTTGGAAAAGATGATTGTAGACACCTAAATTTTATTTAAGTTAATTTAATTATTAACTTAATTATTTAATTAGCCAATTAAATTATTGATTAGTTAAATTAAATAATTTATTTTAATAACCGATCAAAATATTTAAATGGTTATTAAAATAAAATTATTGGATAAATATTATTTATTGAATAAATAAATAATGTAGTAAAGTCCAATAAAAATTAGCCAAGTGGACCAATTAAATTAAATCTTGGCTAATAAATCCGGCATCTACATAAGTTAGGTTATGCAGCAGCAGCCAATGAGAGTTTGCCAAGTGGATCAATCAAATTACATACTTGGCAAGGGAACCCCCTCAAATCTCTATAAATAGGAGGTCTCTCTTCACATATAGACACACATAGTAGGGAAAAAGAAATAAAAGAATCCCCAAAACTCTGTTGAATTCAAGACTATAAAAGTTCTCTCCCAAGTCTAAAGAATCAAAGTTCTATGCCAATTCAAGATCAAGTATCTCCGACCCTCGAATCGTCTAATTTTTGTTCTACATCAATTCAACATCAAGTCTTTCGGCCGTTGAATCGTGTTCAAGATCAAGTCTTTCGATCCTTGAATCGTGCTCCCATCAACGAGAAGAATCAAAGGATAATCTTCACTGTAATAAGAGATTTCACTCTAATGATTGTTTCCGCTTCTTACAAATATAATTTGTATTTTGTATTTTTATTTCTTAATTTTCAGGAATAAATTTTATGCTTATAGATTTCTGGCACGCCTAGTAGGACATCTCTACCTCTCATCTCTTCGCTTTGCAATTCTAGGAGTTTCAACAAATCAGCTAAAAGATTCAACGGCACCAAGAAAGATCACTGTCACCTCAAAGGTCGCACATACTAGCACTTCAAATTTTCTTAGTGTCGGACCCACTGTTGATTCGAGTCCTGATGCAAATGTCAAAATGAAGACTGTCGTAGAAATTTATGCAAAGACGACTCCTCTTCCTCAACAAACTATTGTCTTCTTGCCAATTTGGGTGGATTGAGCTGAGATAGGTACTTCTCAAAAGCGATCGACTGCTTCAGCATCAAACTCTACTGATGTCATGTATGTTATGATGATTTGAAGTACATCAGCAGAAGAACTGGATGCTCTAAAGTTGCAACTAGAAGCTCTCAATCATGCTCTTCAAAAGAAAGATAGCCAAATTGCTTATCTCATGAATAGGTTGGATAGCATGATTGGAAAAAGTCAAATGTTTGAAAAGGATGAATCTGCATTGAAGGGGTTTATACCACCACCAAAAGAGACACCATCAAGGGAGACCGTAGAAAAAGGTGTCAAACTTGTTGCTGACGGCTCGATCTCAACTATTCAACTGAAGGAGCTGATTAAAGAAGCCTTGAAAGATCAGTTGGAGACTATGATGCAGCCTTCTTACATCTACTCAAAGCCATATACTTTGAGGATTGACATGATAAGGATGCCATCAAATTACCAACCTCCCAAGTTTCAACAATTTGATGGAAAGGGAAATCCAAGACAGCAAGTAGCCCACTTTATGGAAACTTGCAACAATGCTGGCATGGACGGCGATCTACTCGTCAAACAATTCATTCGGTCTTTAAAAGGAAATGCCTTTGATTGGTACATGGATATCAAGCCGAGTTCCATTGATAGTTAGGAACAACTGAAGCAGGAATTCGTCAATCGCTTTTACAGCACCAAACGTATAGTTAGCATGATTAAACTCACAGCTACTCTTTAGTGAAAGGAGGAATCTGTGATTGACTACATTGAAAGATGGAGAAGTCTCAGTTTGAATTGCAAAGATCGATTGTTAGAGTCTTCAGCAATTGATATGTGTATCAAGGGCATGCATTAGGGCTTGCGCTACATCTTGCAAGGGATCAAGCCTCATACTTTTGAAGAGTTGGCTACCTGAGCTCATGATATGAAGCTTAGTATTTTCGATCATGGAAATCAAAATTCTCTAGTTCAGGAAGCAAGAAAGGGGAAAGACAAGCCAGAAGTGCGAAAATTCGCTAAACCACTTATTAAGTCAGAAAGTAAGCAGTCTATGGCTATAACGACAAAGCCAATCAAGTTGAAACCTAAGATTGAAAACAAGCAGCATACAAAGACCACTCCATTTCAGCTTATAAAAAGAAGGAAGGCTATGTTAAAGGAGAGGCAGGAAAAGAGCTATCCCTTTTTTTATTCTGATGTTTCAAACATGTTAGATGAACTGCTTATGGCTAAACCCATCCAATTGCCAGAGATCAAGCACCCAGAGGAAGCAAATCGAGTGGATGATCCAAATTACTGCAATTATCATAGAATGATTAGTCATCCAGTTGGGAAGTGCTTTGTCTTGAAAGATAAAATCATAGAGCTCCAGAAGAATGGTGTTATCACCTTCGATGAAGAGGAAGTGACTGCCAATGTGGTAACAATAATGGTTGATGAATCACCGATCTCACTAAGAAGAGAAACAATAAGGTTTGGCACTTTGGACCCGGTTTAAGTTGAGGTGTCTGTTCCAAATCAAACTTCTTTTCCAAATGAATTCAGCTTGCTACAAGAAGATGGGAGCATCACTAGGGGCAATGAGCTTGCCAAAAATCAGTTTGAAGATGAAGGATGGACTGTGGTTACTCGCAAAAGAAGTAAAAGGAGAAATCCAATTTCATCCAAGGAGGCTCCAAAGAGGAATAAGGTGTTGAAGAAACTTGTCAAGTCAACATGAATGGCTTCCTCTGAGATTCAAATGAAGTCTTGAAAGCCAAAAGGGATTTTCAAGTCACAAGTAGAAGGCTGTATAAAACAAAAGCCTAGGCAACCTATCACTTTGGCAGAATATATGCAAAAGAGTTAATGGGTGCTAAACTTTCTTTTCCATGCTGTCATGTTGAGGGAGAGCTAAAACAAGATAGCGATGAGGAGACTCAGGAAGCAAAGGCCTACTATGCTGCTATCGAAAAAAGCACCTTTAATGATGGAGATCGAGTGCTTAGTGATAAGCCCCACAATCGTCCTTTGTTTTTTGCAGGTTATATCTGTGAAAGGAAGATAAATCAAATCTTACTTGATCTAGGTTTAGTCGTCAACATTATGCCTCTCAAGACCTTTAAGGATCTAGGTATACCTATGGATGAGCTAAAGCAAAGTCAATTGATGATATATGGCTTCAACTAGAATCGACAAAGGGCTGTTGGTAGAATTCAACTTCAGTTGCATATTGACGAGATGGAGTCGAATGTTCTTCTGCATGTAATCGATGCAAGAATGACTTACAATATACTGTTAGGGCATCCATGGGTTCATGGGAATAAGATGCTACCTTCGACTGACCATCAATGTTTCAAATACTCAAAAGATTGAAAGATAAGAATAGTTGTAGCTGATTCGAAGCCGTTTACTGAAGCTGAATCATATTTTACAGATGCAAAGTTCTATTTTGAGGAATTTTCAATTGAAGAGATTCAACCAGTTCTTGGGGATGTTGAAGAAAATGATCCTGCAAGAAGACTGAAGAAGGGGAATCTTCCTCAATAGAAGAAAACAAGGAGGATGCCTTAGCAAAGACAAGTCAAACGGTTGTAAGAAAAATGAAGCTTCGTTTTGTTACATGTCTCCAAAGGCAAAGGTGATCAATCTTCCTCCTCAAATCCAGAAGATATCATACAAGGCTTGAAAGATTTGACTCTCCTGGTCACTAGTCTGGTTTCCTCTAAGGTTTTCAGGCCACCATTAAAGGGTCTTGCAAGGCCTTCCAAGAGTCTAATAGTTGAGCTTGAAGCATTGCTAGCCAAAAGAATAAGTGGTTTTGACCCCAATGCCTATAAACTACTGGCTAAAGCTGGGTATGGTTCTACTGATGTGGCTCGACTGACAAAGGATTTCAAGAATGGTGATAGTGAGAAATTATCAAACAAGATTCACAAAGTATGGAAGGAGAAGAATACTGTTGATTAGAGGTCTAAGAGTGGCCTGGGGTATGAAGCTCCTGCTCCTTTACGTTTGAAAAACAAAAGAGAAGCCTCTAATCACATTACTGTTGAAGAAGTAGATGAGACAAAAAGTGAGGTCTCAAGACCTTCTGTTTTCAGTCGATTAGGAGTTTCTTCAAATCGTATTCCAATCCTCAATCGAATTGGAACTCTAGAAGGTGCAAAGACTAAAAGCAGTAAAACCTCCATTCACCAAAGACTTAGGATTTCAAAGCCAAGTAAAGGAAAGAAGAATAAGAAGAAGCAGTCTGTTATTACTATAGATTACAATGACTTGCTCAGCAACATCTCCTCTTGAATGAAAAGAAAAACTAAGTGGGTGGTGACCATGGGATCCACATTGAAGGCAAAGCCCCATACCATGGCTATAACTGGCCAAGTCTCTTATCAATCTGAGGAAAAAGAACTTGATGTAGTGATAGTTGGTCATATTACTTTTCAAGACATGGATCAAGACCAAGATCCTGTTGAGGAAAGTGCTGAGGATGCTCCTTTTACTTTAGAAGAGGAAAATAAAGTTACAGTTGATGAGTTGAAAGAAGTCAATCTTGGAACAATGGAAGACCCTCGCCCAATTTTTCTTAGTGCAAATTTATCGTCTGAGGAGGAAATGGAGTATGTTGAATTAGTTTGAGAGTATCCAGATGTCTTTGCATGGTCTTATAAAGAGATGCCGAGATTGGACCCAAAGGTAGCAGTCCACAACTTGGCATTCAAACATAGGGTCTCGCTAGATGATCCAAAGAAGAAAGCTGAAATAAGGTGTCGGGCTTCTTACTTCATAAACTTCAAAGGTATGCTTTATCGTCGCTCTTTTGATGGAGTCTTTCTACGCTGCCTTGGGGAGGAAGAAGCTATCAAAGCTTTAGAAGAAGCATATTCAGGTGTTTGTGGTGAGCATCAATCTGGGCCAAAGTTGCATTTTCACATTAAAAGGATGGGGTATTATTAGCCAACGATGGTAACGGATTGCATGAATTACACCAAAAGATGTCAAGAGTGTCAATTACATGCAAACTTAATTCATCAACCGCCTGAACCGCTTCACCCAACAGTAGTGTCATGGCCTTTTGAAGCTTGGGGACTGGATGTTATAGGACCGCTTCTAAAAAGTTCAAGTGGCCACCTATATATTCTTGCTGCTACTGATTACTTCTCAAAATGGGCTGAAGCTGCTCCATACAAAGAAATCAAGAAGGAGACTGTGGTGAGCTTTATTAGAATGAACATCATTTATCATTTTGGTGTGACTCAATACATCATAACTGATAATGGAAGGAAGTTCTACAAAAAAGCCATGGACAAGTTATGTAAGCAATTCAAATTCAAGCAATATAATTCGTCCATGTACAATGCACAAGCAAACGGGCTTGTAGAAGCATTCAATAAGACTCTGGGCAAACTTCTCAAGGAAATAGTCAATTGATCAAAAAAGGGTTGGCATGATAGGTTAGGGGAAGCATTATGGGCATATCAAACTACATATAGAACATCAACTCAAGCAACTCCATATTCGCTTGTTTATGGTGTAGCAGTTGTTCTTCCTCTTAAACAACAAATTCCATCCTTGAGAATTTCCATTCAAGAAGGTCTTTCTAATGAAGACAATGCTCGGCTTCACCTGCAAGAGTTAGAAGCACTAGATGAAAAATGGCTTGAAGCGCAACAACATTTGGAGTGTTATCAAGCCCGAATGTGCAAAGCTTTTAATAAGAAGGTGCGAATTCGCTCTTTTTAAGTTGGTGATTTGGCTCTAGCAATGAGAAGACCAATAATCATGTCGCGATGTATGGGCAATAAGTTCCTCTCAAACTGGGACAGACCCTATGTAGTTCAAGAAGTCTACTCGAATGGAACATACAAGATAATTTATCAAGATGGAGTGCAAATTAGGCCAATAAATGAAAAGTTTTTGAAGAGTTTCTATGCCTAGAAGCTCGACAGCGCTCTTGGCCACACGAGCTAAAACTGTGAATAGCTAATAAAAAAACAAAAAAGAAATCTTATAATTGAACTATGTTCTAACTTGATCCTTTAAAAAAGAAGGTACGTAGGCAGCTTAGTATTACACTAAGTTCAATCACATAAAAAAAAGAAAATCTTTTGTAATTGAACTACATTATGACTTGATCCTTCCAAAAAGAAGGTACGTAGGCAACTTAGTATTTTGCTAAGTACAGTCATAAAAAAAATTAAGCAAAAATGATAAGCGTGATGAGTAATTAATAAAATCAAATTTTATTAATAATAAAGAAATTTGATTACATTTAAAAAAAAGACTAAGCAAAGTCAAAAAAGACTAAGCAAAGTCTAAAAAAAAAGGCTTCTATGGATTCCATTCAAGCTGCTCCAACTCATTGTGCTTATCAAAAAGTTGCTTTGTAACTTAGAGAGAGATTGCTCATCCTCTTCACTGTGGACTGGCATAGCTTTAACTTTGGATATTTCCTCACGAACTTGAGAAACCATGCGTTGTTTCTCTAAGACATCACTTTTCATACCTTCCAAGGAGGACTCAAGTACTTTCTTCCTTGAAGTCAGCCTGGCTAGTTCTTCCTCAATTTTGATAAGTTCATCCTCTACAAATGAAGTATTAGCAATGGCCTCTTTCTCAAGATTTAAAGAATCATCCAGTTGCCCTCTTAACTTCTCTAATTCCTTCAGTTGAAATTCTGATGAAATGTTTGAAGAAAAAGATGATTTCAACTGTAAGAAATCATTTACAAGTTGGAGATAGCCCATGAATTGCTCTCTTAAGATGGTGGTATCAAATCTTTATCCCTTTTCAATGCCATCAAATATTATATGGGCTTGTTCAGCAAGGGAAGGAACATGTGTTGTAGAAGTTCGACCAATTTTAGCTCTTAATCTGTTCCATGCCATTACTAAAACTTTACGGCGACGGTCAGTCATAAAATCATTACCACAAAATGCAAACATTTTAGAAGTAGCAGGACAACTTGTTTTCTTTGTTTGATGAGCATATCATGGTTTTCCGCTATAATGACCAGTGCTAGATTCTTTCAATGGAGGATTTCCATCAAGATCCTTCGAAGTAATTAAGGGAAGATCGAAAGAAGGTGGCCCAAGTATAAAACTCATGCTATCTAAAGGCAATGCACAAGGTTCATTGTCACAAATCACATCATTGAAGCCCAACTGCAATAAGAAATTTACAAAATAAAGTTCAAAAGATTAGAGTAAAAAAAAGTTAAAAACAGAGTTAAAAATAAAAAAAGCTTACCGGGTCATTAGCATCATAAAATTGTTGTGTTGATGAAGCATGATTGTTTCGTTTTATTTTCTTCCAACAACGGTCAGAATCATGCTGCTCTTCATTTGAAGGAGATGAATTAAGCATATCTCTTTTAGAACGCCTTCGATTGGAGTAGGAATTCAATGCTCCAAAGGTCTAGAGGTCCATATCATGCCTTTTGACTTAAAGGAGGTCCTTGTTTGTTTACCTAGTTGACATGCATCACAAATATGGTCTTTTTCAAACTTGATTTTAGGTAACCCTCTAACTAGGTCCTTCTTTGAGAGCTTAGAAGTTAAATGCATGCTTGCATGACCTAATCTTTTGTGCCATAACCAGCTAGAATTATCAATTGACAATAAACACACATCATCAAGGTTATGCAATTCATTGAGACCTACTAAATAAACATTCTCAAATCTTTTTGCAATGAACAATGTCTTGTTATCATGCTTATCTTGAACTTCACAATGTGATGATTCGAATATGACTCTTCTATTCCTATCACACATTTGACTTACACTCAAGAGATTAAATTTCAAACCTTTTACTAATGATAAATCCTCAATTGATGGATGTGCACCAACTATACCCTTTCCAATGATTTTTCCTTTGCTCTTATCTCCAAAGCTGACTGATCCTCCTTCCTCATATTGATCTCAGTGAACTGGTTTTTATCACCAGTCATGTGCCTTAAGCAAGCGCTATCCATATACCACAGTTTCATTTTTAGCTCACTCCTCAAGCAGACCTGTAATCAATTAACCAGATTTAGGTACCCAATGAACATTGGGTCCTTGAGGGTTAGTGGTAAAAGTAGGTTCGATATCTTTTAATTTCAAGTTCTTTTTCCCAAATTTTGGGTCAGATTTCAGGGAGCAAGTATCAGCATTGTGTCCCTTACCATTACAAAAGCTACATCTCATAGGTAGTGATGTTGAAGCACCACCTTTGACAAATTTTTGACCAACATTATAGCTCATAAAACCATTGTAGCCAATTCCATATTTTTCTTTAGACAACTTTTGATTCCCTAATAAAACATCCAAAGTTTTCTTTCCTTTAGTGAAAATTGCCATATCATTTTTCAAAGTTTCAACTTCCTTTTTTAGAAATTCATTTTCACAAGTGAGCTTATTGCAATTTTCATTTGAATCATCCAATTTCAATTTTTGTTCCAAGCAAGTCTTAACACTAACATATAGATTTAGTGCACATTCTTTACTTTCTTTTAAAGCTTTAATTTCTTGTAAGAGATTTTTGCAAGTAGTTTTTTTGAAAAATGCTTCTCTTAGAAAATTACATTCTTCCTTAAGCTTTTTGAAATCTTTCCTTAAGCAGCTATATTTTTTGCAAATTTGTTCAAAATTAGAGTAAAGCTCCTTAAAATCATTTCCAAGTTCAAAATAACCCATAGATTCAGAATCACTTACATTGCTTTCATTAGTTTTGATGCACTCAGCTTTCTCAGGTGAAATCAGCTTACCAGCTTCGTCTGACTCTGAGTCACTTACAGCCATTAAGCAAATATTTGCTATTTCGACTTCATTGCTTTCTTCATCATCTGAGCTTAACTCATTACTGTCACTCCATGTTGTAATCATGGCTTGTTTTGCTTTGTTCTTTTTGAACTTCTTTTTAAGCTTTGGACAATTTGGTTTAATGTGCCCAGGCTTGTCACATTCAAAGCAGATGATTTCATTTGGCACTTTCTTTTTCTGATTTTCCATTTTCGGTGGAGATGCTTTCTTTTCAAACTTCTTGTATCTTTATCCCCCTTTCTTTAGTATTCTTTTGAATTTCCTTGCTAAAAGAGCCATTTCATCACTATTTGCTTCGCTTGATCTTTCATCACTTGATGCAACCTTGAGAGCTAGGCCTTTCCTTCTTTTATCTTCAGCTTTCTCAACATTTCTATTCATCATCATTTCATGTGTGAGAAGCGAACCAATCAACTCATCATAAGTAAATTTCTTGAAATCCTTTGCTTCAAATGAGACGGTGACTTTTGATTCCCATCTTTCTGGTAGAGATCGAAGGATTTTCTTTGTAAGTTCTTCTTCTGAGATATTCCTGCCAAGAACCTTTAAGGAATTAACAATATTAGTAAATCTAGTATTCATTTCAGTAATGTTCTCATCACTTTTCATAGAGAACATTTCATAATCTCTCTATAAAAGATTTATCTTGGATTCCTTGACTTGGTTGGTTCCCTCATATGTAACTTCTAGCTTTTCCCACACTTCCTTGCAGAGGCACAACCTGAAACTTTGTTATATTCATTAACATCTAAAGCACAATGTAAGATATTGATAACTTTAGCATTTAAGGCAATGCTCTTCCAATCATTATCCTTATATTCCTCTTCAGGCTTATCAAAGGTAACACCCTTAACAATCTTCTTAGGAATTTCAAGACCTTTTATGATATTTTTCCAACATTCAATATTAACAGATTGCACAAAGTTTCTCATCCTAGTTTTGCAATAAGAGTAGTTTGTACCATTGAACAAGGGAGGTCTAGTTATGGACTGTCCTTCAAGAGGACCATGAACACCAAGGTTAGAGGAAGAAGCCATGGGATCACTCTAAGGAGATTAAGCCTTTTAAATCAAGAGTCATAGCTCTGATACAAGATTGTAGGTCCCAATAGGCAAATATCCAAGAGGGGGGGGGGGTGAATTGGTATTTAAAAAAATTATCTTTTTCAAGAAAATTATAATCACAGCATAAGCAATTAATATATCAAATCAGATCAGATAGCAATGATATATAAAGCATTTAACCATTCAATCTCGTTTGTCACATGCATTAGAGTAAAACACTTAACCAGTGTAGAAAATAGCTCACTAAAATCAGTCTGCAGAAATACTGCAAGACAGTAACTGATATAAGCAATCTCAGAAGTTAATATTCATTGTGCAGTACAAATTACAGAGTTGATTCATCAATGTTTAAATGAGTAATCAAGTGATTGTGTGAGAATGTGTAAAAGTCAAGAGATGAAAGATGAGAAAAACAACACAATCGATTTTATAGTGGTTCGGCACTTCTCTCGCCTACATCCACTCTTCAAGAATTCATCTTGAGTTCCTCCACTATCAAACTCTTTTAAAGGGCAAGAGTAAGGCCTTTTATAATGATATAGTCCAACACCTAGAACTAACCATTACCCATAAGTTTTTCAAAGAACTTACAAACTTATCCTTTCTAATTTTTGTCAAAGAACTAGATGAAACTTGACCCCGATAGTTTTTAATTAAGAACTAGAAAACTTACAAGACTTTTCTCTTTACACAAAAGAGAGATGCTTGATTACCCAAACTGCACAAGCTTCACACAAGCTTTGCTCACACAAGATTTTTCTTTTAAGTTTTTTCTCTACTCTATTTTAGATTACACAAACCTATAATAGAAAGAGAGTTATGCCCATTTAAGCTTAGGAAAGAGATTTTAAAAGGTTTTCAGATCAGTTTTGAAAAATCTCTCTCAACAAAATTACTGTTCATCTTCTTCCTTTTGACGTGGTGCATTTACAGCATAAAGAAGGAGAAGAAGAAGAAGATCGAGAAGAAGTGAAATGCTTGAAATGAGAGTTTTTGAAATTTAAAACCAGTAAATACAAATCTCTTTTCAAAATAATCATTTTTCTCTTCATTAGAAAATATTCATGAAAATAAAAAAGAAGAGAGAGATGGGAGGGTTGGAATAACAACACTCAAGATCAGTTTTTCACTCTCATACCTGAAAGTTTCTGCCAGCCCATGTTTTAAATCAAACCAGAATTTTCTTCCCGTTAGAAGCTTGAAGTTAACGTTAGAGAGGGAGAGGGAAGAAAGAAAGGAAATTGGCGGCAGTACCTTTTTCAAGAAAAGAGGGAAGAGTTGGGCTTATGATTTTTTTATAAAAATTGGTCTTTTCAAATTACAAAGTCTAAGATAATTTTGAGTTTCATTTTTGCCTCCAAAATCCTTTTACCCAAAAGAAATGTATTTTAATTTTGAAAGATGAAATTTGAAATGCATTTTCCCTCTTAATAATTCAAGAAATATTATATTTACCAAAAATATCTCTTTTAAGTAGATATTTTAGAAATATAAGAAAGATTATTTTGATTTAGCTATAATAGGCATGACTTATATTTCTATTTTAACAAATTGAACTGGACTAATTTAAACTAGGCTAACTTACAAATTACATTGCCTTTAATTCTTCAAGTAGCCTTATTTGTCTTCAATTGGATGAGCTTTAGTCTTCAATTTGATGAATTTTTGCAAAAGACATTAGAAGCACACTATATAATAATTTATTTCGATTTATTATTTTTGTTTATCATAAAAAAATTAAGGTTGTAAAAGCCCTTGAGCCAACAGAACAGTCACATTGTTGAAACAGATTGTACTTTGCTAGCACACTCGAAATTCCTTTTATATGTAGGACTTGTGATTTTGAAATAGTTGTTTATTTAACTAATTGTTTATCCAATCCTAATTTAAATTATAAGATACCCTTCTAAAAGTTATTTAAAGAATTACCAGATTATAATTCCTTGCTGTGTCTTTCACTATTTGTGCTATACTTGGCTTAAACCTTATATAAAATCTAAACTCGCACCTAAATCAAGCAAATGTGTTATCTTGGGGTATAGCGAAATTCACAAAGATTTTTAAGTGTTTTGATTTTCTCCCTAAAATAATATTTTTACTAACCATAAAGTGACATTTTTTCCAATTCAGGACAATGTTAATGTCCTCACATCATTGTATTACTAGAGAAAAGTTATGAAGACAAGAATCAAAAGATAAACCAAACATAGAAAATTATCTATAAAACCTTTAATGAATTTTGCAGCCATGTCAAAAAATATGGACATTATACACCTTTGAAAAGTCGTAGGTGCATTACACAACCCAAAAGGCATTCTCTTATAAGCAAAAGTACCATAACAACAAGTAAAAGTAGTCTTTTCTTGATCCTCGGGAGCTATGGGTATTTGAAAATACCTTGAATAACCATGCATCTAAAAAGCAATAGTAAGGATAACCTGCAAGTCTTCCAAGCATTTGATCAATGAAAGGTAAAAGAAAGTGATTTACGCGTGTTGCTTTGTTTAACTTTTGATAATCAATACACACACGCCAATTTGTGACAGTTCTATTAAGAATTAATTTATCTTTAGCATGCAAGGTGTCACCTTTATCAAGAATTAACTTATCTTTAGCATGCAAGGTGTCTTTTACATAATCATCAACAATATCAATTCTAAAACAATCACTAGAGTCCATGGGATGAGGGATCCTTCTTTATCTTCATCAATGTCAAGGATAACAAAATCAATAGGAAAGATAAACTTATCTACCTTGACAAGCATGGCTTCCACAATTCCCATCAAGCATTTGATTGACCGATCTGCCAATTATAGAGTCATCTGTGCTGGCTTTAGTTCTCCCATCCTTTGCATCTTAAAAACCTAATAAGACATAAGATTAATACTTGCACCTAAATCAGCTAAATCTTTATCAAAATTAAGATTTCCAATATTACAAGAGATAGAAAAACTTCCCGGATCTTTTAACTTAGGAGGCAATTTATTTTGAATGATTGCGCTACACTCTTCTGTTAACATTATTATTTCTTGATCATCAATTTTCCTTTTCTTGCTTAAGATCTCCTTTAAGAATTTCGTATAACTAGGCATTTGATCAAGAGCTTCAGTAAAAGGAATATTTATTTGAATCTTTTTAAACACATCAAGAAACTTGAGGAAGCTTTTATCATCCTTTGATTGCTTGAGCCTTTGAGGAAAAGGAACAGGTGGAACATAAGCCTTTACCTCTTCTTTCTCTTTAAGTTCAATGATTGGGATCTCCTTCTTCTCTTTCTTTCCTTCCTCCTTCTTGGGTGGATCCTCCAATTCTTTATCACTCCTCAAAGTAATAGCCTATACCTATTCTTTGAAATTTTTCTCAGTATTACTAGGTAACGTACCTTGAGTTCTTGAGGCCATTATTGTCACGACCCAAAACCGTGGGCCGGACCGGCACTAGGACCTAGGTAAGCTTATGTCACGACCCGTTTCCATGGGCCGGACCGGCACTAGGACCTGGGTAAGCTTAAGGCCCCCGAGGCCCGTAGTAAGCCTAATATCTGATTTCAACACCATAATTACATGAAAATATTCTACAAGTTGACCCATTATATT
>CANUEX010085253.1:0-10337 GCA_948099535.1 Jatropha multifida | reverse complement strand
CACATTTCACAAAAACTCAAAAATTCATTCAAAAACCTAAAGATTGAAACTTAAAGAAAATGAAAGGGGAATTGAAATAATAGTGCACTAACCTTATTAACAAGCTTGAATGAGCTTATAAAGCTCTACTCTTTAGCTTTTTCCTTCCCTTTGAGAGAGGGTTCACCAACCTCTTCAAGTAGGAAAAATTTACATTAAAATCAAAAATTAACACAAAGATAGATGAAGCATGATTTAAAGCATCAATTATAAGTCTAAACCTTGAATTCTACTTATTAAATCACAAATTCTAAAAGCCACAACTTACTTGCTTCAATGGTAACTCGAATTCCCTTTGCTTCTAATCACCAATTTCCACTTCTTTCACTTGATTCTTAAGGTTTAATTACAAATATTTAGTTTAATTCATGAAATTTGCGGTGGTTTAATGGTAAGAAATTGAAAGATAATGGAGAAGAAGGAGATTAAGTTGGCGTGGAGATGGGAGAAGAAGATGAAGATGAGTGAGAGGTGTTGCTTGATGAATGGTAACTTTAAATAGGAAAGTCAAATTTGACTTCTTCATTTTATGCTAAATGAGTGGCTATGATGAACTCTCTAGTATTCTCATCCAATGGCTCTAAATATTCCTCAAATAATTCTCCTCTAATTATCATTTAACTCCACCAATTAATTAAATTAATTCCACAAAAATAATTTCTTAATCATTGCTTAACATACTACACTAAAAATCACTATTCATTAAATGCCTTAATTCTCCAAAAATATTCATGAAATATTTTCTACCCACCTAAATCATGCAAACATGCTCCAAAAATACTAAATAAAATATTAGACACTCATAGTAATTTTTCCGGACCGAAATATACCAAGTCCCGGACCGATGGTACTATTCATAGACCAGTAAATCACTATTACCGACACTGCAAAAGACTCTAAAAAATCTGACTATTACAGTCTTAGTGCGAGTGATAGTGACAAACCCGCTTACTTTACCTTTTTAAACACTATATAGAGAGGAGTGCTGAAGTTGGAAAAACTTCTTAGTGGCACATTAGTGGCTCTTAGATCTAGAGTGGCAGTTGTTGTGTTCTTGTTGGTGCTTAGGATTTTTATAGACGAACTTGACCCTTGAAACGCGGATTTGTTAAAATTTTTTATATGGTTCCCATACTTTCTGTCTTCTCTTATTTTGTCCTCAATGGCGGTCCCTACCTCATACACTTGTGAAAATTCTATCAAGGGCATGTAATACATCTTTTCACAGAAAGTTGGCAAAGTCCCCTTAATAAAAATCTTAATTTATTCCTTCGTATCTGGACGGTTCCTCATTTGTGAGACCTTGGCTGTCCACCTAGCAATGTCAATAAAGGCCTCATCTTGTTTCTGCCCAGTTGCTTTCAAATCCCTCAAATTGATGCTTATTTGAAGGTTGTAAGTATACTCTTTTGGGAAAACCGTGGTGAGCTTGTTCCAATCTCTTCTCACCTTCTTTTCAAGATTATAATACTAAGTTTGGGCAAACCTAGCTAAGGACATCGGGAAAATTTTCAGAATTTCCCTTGATGGTAAACCCGTCAACTTCATAACTGACTTGTATTGCATGAGGTGCACCTTAGGATCACCATTAACATCATATTTTGCCACTTCAGCATCTTGTAAGTCAGAGGGGGTAGTTTGCTTCAATTCAAGTTCTTCATCATCATCATCGTCTAAGTCCACATACTGATCCATTCTCTTGGATTTCATAAAGACGTGCAACTTCTCATGCTTTTTATCCAGCTTTTCAAATTTTTTCAACACAACTGGCTCGGGCTCAGACTTCCTTGTAGGCATCTTCTTGACAAAGAATTCTTCATCCTGCTAAGTGTCAGCTACTTATTCTTTTCTTTTAGACTCAACCTTAGCCTCTTTATCTTCAATTACCACTTACTTTTTACCCTTATCAGTCCGTAAGAGCTTTTCAAAGCTAGCTGCCACTATCTTTTCTATCATCTTCTCAATATCTAGAAAAGGAACATTGGTCTTAGTCATACTTTTAATAGAAGTAGAAGCAAGAACTAACAAATCTGCTTAAACTAGAAAGTTCTTAATCTTAGTGCGGGAGCCCGAATAAATAATAGGTACTGAATTAGGCAAATCAGAGGGGGTTGAGGGTTCTTCAACTTTAAAAAGGCAACTGTCTGCTCTTAACCAATTAACTTCTTATGGAGCTTTATCCTTTTGGGGCGTTATCTTCACTATATGAAATAAATGTTAGCGAACACGATATGATGCATGCATGTATCGATGCATGAATATGGAATGGCATATAGCAATGGAATTATATAATCATAACATCGTGAAATGCAACTAATGTTATTTTCCATTGTGGCTTTATCATGACTGCTCAAATCCAAGATCGGAGAAAGGCTCTTGAGAACTATTAAGAGCAAAATGTGCCTTATTTTATAGCCAATTATTTATAATGACCATTTTGCTTATTATTTTTTTATCCCTTTTTTTTTCCTCAAGCGTGATAATCCTTGAGCAGGGTTCTTTATTTATATACACTTGGGATTTTTTTGTTTTGTGTCTCTTCTTGGCATTAATAATATTTGGCTTAAAAATAGACTTTTTTGCTACTTTTCCAAAGTGGACTCTTTACATTAATTATTCTTTTGAGGCCCTAACTAAATTTTTTGTAACTTTTGAACCTCAAGGCCTAAGAGGTTTGATATGGTTTTACATCCTCTTGAAGTGTCCATATTTCTCAAGGCGATTGGCGATATTGCACATGAACATGAACTGTGCCTCCACACCTTCAAAGAGAGTCATAGCTTCGAGTTTTGCTTGCTTTATTTCGAGCAAGAGTTGATGAGCCTCTTCTCATTAGTCTTCTTTAGTCAGAGTTGAAATTGGAGAAGCTTCCCTCTTAGGCATTTGGGCTTCAGCCTTGTAGTCATTATTGAAAAGAGCTCTTTTAGTTCATTTGCTTCCAACACCTCTCTCAAGTCCTTTGCCCTTTGGCACTCTAAATGTCGGGATTGAGCCATGACATAATATACCTATATGGCTACAAGAATATAAGTTAAGTTATGCATGAATAAAATACAACACAATCATAGCAATTATACATAAACAAGAGGAAAGAGAGTTAGAAAATGTATTATCTCTACCCTTATATCTCCTGTACACGATTCATGGTCAAAGGTCTCTTCTAAACCCTAGGACATGTAGATTGGGTCCATAAACCATCATAGGATTTTAGATCGACGTCTCTCGCATTTATTGTATGGATGCATCAATCATAATTCATTAAGGTATTTCCTAAAGGAAAGAACTAAGGTCGACCACATGAGCTAGGTCGGGTTTATTAAGTCTTGGGTTCTATAAGTGAGAATTGGTTATTTCATTCCTTTTGCTTTGGGTCTAAACAAATGGTGATAGATTGTGCCAATTCATTTAATATACCAAACGATACTTAACTTATGAGTGGTGTATTTTAGTGACGAATCGAAACAATCTGATAGAGTGAATGGATCACAACCTCTAATATCACCTTTAGGGTTTAAAGTAGAAGGGAGATTAAGAAAAGATAAATGCATTAATGACATTTGTAAGTACAAAAAGTAAACTCAATTTAAAGTTAAAAGCATTATTAAAGACTATGAACAAGTGGACAACTTTTGGAGTCAACTCTCTTATTCGAACCGAAAATTGAAAACTGGAGATTCTAGGTTCAATCTTAAGTGGAGTCACCAGGTTAAGGATATGTGATTTTTTCCAAAATGGAATTTGGAAAGAATCAAAATGAACGGGCTGGATTGATTGTAGTAAATATTTTTTCTTTATTTAACATATTCATTAATCTTCAAAAAATGGTCCACTTATTTTGGTAAAAGTGTTATTTTTTTGGAGACGTCACCCTTATTAGGGAAAATTCTCATATGAGTTGATTCTTTGGAATCGACTAACTCGATTTTAAATCAGAGACAGGGTTCGGGAGTTAGGTAAGATAGGAGAAAGTGTTAGGCACCCTTATCGCTCAGTTAAACCGGCCTCCTTATTGTCCAAAGATTCACAATTAATAATAATGTGATTAACTAAAATTGAGATGCAAAAATGGTTTTAATGCAATTTTGAAGAAATGGCAATCATACAAATAATCTCAAGCATAAAAGCATAAAATAAAACATCCATAAAGAAATGGGAAGCAGAAAAGAATACATCCCCTACCTAAATATACAATCTACCTATTGCACTCTAAAATTTTCTAATTCCCCAATAATATTACATACAAGCATTTATTGAGATCCATTAAGAGCTCTTTACATTTTGCAATAATACAATACTAAAGTAAAACAAAAGTAAACATCCATACAATCAACATAAACATGAAATGCTCATTATTCACATAATTAAAGATCATACATCCCATCCACCATCATTCATTCATTCATATAATGAAAATATGATGCATGTTCATAATACAAGATTAATAAATAAAGGGGTTAGTGCAATAACAAACATAAAGCATTAAATTAAAAGGCATAAAATTAAAAGACATAATAATAAAGTGCATGTAAAGTAAAGAACAGTAATTAAATGACAAGAATTTAAATGGTTAAACAAGATTTGAGCTCATGACGGCCTTGATGTTTATTAAGGATTAGTTGTAAATAGGGTTCTATTAAGAGTTAGATTCCTAATAGGTTTATAGTATCCTATATATGTATATGTATGTGACTCTATTGATGAAATACTATAGATTTTTCTATCACATTAAACTACATGGTATCAAAGCCTCCCATTTAAAAAAAATTCCCAAAACTTCAGTTGCGAGAAGCTACTGCCACCCTAGGACACCTTCCTAGGGTTAGTATTTTGTCTCACAGCCCATCTCAGGATATCTTCAAGCTGTCGACCAGCGTTTCCCTAGAATTCGATCACCAGATTCTCTGTGCGTGGGCCCCACGTGCTTGAAGAAGTTTTCTGCTACAATACCACGCACCGGCGTGTGGAGGCACGTCCGGCTGTTTTTGGTGAACGGAATCTATTTTTTGGCTTCGACACCAGGTTAGCAGTTTACTCAGGTGGTTGTTTTTTATATTCGGCGAAGTTTTGATAAGAGATTTTCAATTTTGTCAAAATTATTTTGGCGTTTCAAGTTACTATTCTTTTGGTGCCTCTATTTTTTGAGTTACTAGTGGGGTGTTTAGTTTTTATTAATAATGAGTACTAAACCTAAAGATACTAAAGCTACTATTATTGAATTAATTCCCGCAATGAATAAAATTATAGAACATAAACTGAAAGGGGCAAGTTATTTAGATTGGATTAAGACAATTAGAATTTATTTAAAGAGTGTTGAAAGAGATGATCATCTAACTGATGATCCACCAACTGTTGACAGTAGGCAAAGTTGGCTAAGGAAAGATATTAAGTTATTTCTAATGATTCAAAATTCTATTGATGATGACATGGTTGGGTTAATTAATCATTGTGAGTTTGTTAAAGAATTAATGGAATATCTTAAATTTTTATACTCGGGAAAAGGTAATTTGTCTCATATGTATGAAGTCTGCAAAGGTTTTTATACGGTCGACCAGCAAGATAAACCCCTTAAGCTTATTTCATGGAATTTAAGAAGATTTATAAGGAACTTAATGTTTTATTGCCTTTTAGCCCCGATGTTAAGGTTCAATAGACTCAGCGAAAATAAATGGCTATGATGAGTTTTCTTGTAGGTCTTGCTTCAGTTTTTGAAACTACCAAATCACATGTTCTTTCAAGCAGTGACATTACCTCTCTTTAAGAAACTTTCTCTAGATTATTGCATACTAAAGGCTCTCATAGCCCTTCCCCTTTTGAAAATAGTGCCCTTGTGAGTCGTAATCAGGTAGTTAGGCAACTACGAAATAGAGGAAGAGGAGGACATAGCCGTGGCAATAGAGTAGTTAATCGAGAGACGAGCATCATTATCTGCCATTATTGCCATGAACCTGGTCATACTAAACGGTATTGCAAGAAATTGCTAAATAAGCCGCTAAGGGCAAATATGGCCACTCAAGATTTTGCAACTGCTTCTTCTGCCAACATTGTAACAATTTCTACTGTGGAGTATGCTGAGCTCTCTAGATATCATTCTTCTAAGTCTGTTAATTCCTCGATTCCTGTCGTTGCCAATTCAGGTACTCCTAATACATGTCTTATGTCTACCTCATCAAAGTGGGTCATTGATTTTGGTTGCACAGATCACATGAAAGGTAACCCTAGTCTCCTATCCTTATTAAAAGAACCTGAATAATTTAATCGTCACGTTACTCTAGCTGATGGGTCCACATCTTTTGTTAACTATATTGGCACCGCTAATTCCGTTATTATCTTCTGTTTTTTATTTACCACGTTTTTCATTTAATCTATTGTTTGTTAGCAAAATTACTCCTATAATAAACTATTGTGTTAAATTTTATCCTACTTATTATGAGTTTCAAGATCTTTTGAAGAAGCGGATTATTGGTAGAGGACGTGAGTTTAGTGGCCTTTATCTTCTGGATGAACAAGTTTCGTTATCTCCTCTTGAGATTCATTATCATTTAGGCCATCCTTCATTGTCTATAAAGAAGTTGTATCTACAATTGCAGTCTTTTTCAGTTTAGAATGTGAATCTTGTCAATTTGCTAAACATCATTGTTTACCTTTAGTTCCTCGAGTCAATAAATGGGTTTCATCCCCTTTTGAGTTAGTTCATTCAAATGTTTAGGGTCCATGTCATGTTATTTCTCAAACTGGATTTAAGTATTTTGTTACATTTGCGGATGATAATTCTCGTGTTACTTAGTTATTTTTAATGAAAACCCGTTCTGAGATATTTTGTATTTTTTGTTCCTTCTGTTTTGAGATTAAAACTCAATTTAATACCTCTATTTGCATATTGCAAAGTGATAATGCTAAAGAATATCTTTCTAATTCCTTCCAATCTTATATGTCACAAACAGTATTCTTCATCACACTTTTTGTGTTGATACTCCTTCTCAAAATGGGGTGGCCGAAAGAAAAAATACACATCTTCTTGCGGTTGCTAGGGCACTTCTATTCTAAATGAAGGTCCCTAAACATTTTTGGGTCGATGTTGTTTCTACTGCATGCTTTTTATCAATCGCATGCCTTCTTCTATGCTTAATGGTAAAATTCCTTATAATGTGTTATTTCCTTTTAAGCTTCTATTCTCCATTGAACCTCGCATTTTTTGTTTTACTTGTTTTGTTTGTGATGTTCATCCATAGGTTTCCAAATTAGATCCAAAGTCCATTCATTGTGTTTTTCTTGGATATTCTCTGCATAAAAAAGGATATCATTGTTTTTTTCACGATCTTAATCCTTATCTTATTTCTATAGATGTCATATTCTTTAAGACTACTCCATTTTTTCCTTCTTCTTCTCTATATAAGAGTGAGGGGGAGGATAATGAGCTTTTAGTCTACACTATCTAGCACTTTCCTCGCTCTCTTGCTCCTATTTTTGCTCCTATTCTTGATCCTCAACATGCTCCTACTAGAGCGTCTATTGCTCCTATTTCTTCTCCTACACCAGCATCTACTCACCCTCATTTCGAACAGGTTTATTCCAAAAGACTAGGGACTCTTGACTCACTTCCCCCACTTACTGCTTCAATTGAAGATTCGGTTCTCTCGACTCAATCTAACACTACGCCATCCACTCCTCAATCCGACCTTGACCTTCCCATTGCTTTTCGAAAAGGTAAACACAAGTGTACCTATCCTATTTCTTCTTTTGTCCATTATGATCATCTTTTTGCTACATCTCATTTTTTGTAAGTAACCTAGACTCTATTTCTACTCCTAAAACTGTTGTTCAAGCTTTGTCCCATCCTGGTTGGTGTGCAGCAATGAAAGAGGAGATGGCTGCTTTAGATACTAATGGTACCTAGGATCTTATGCCTCTCCCGGTAGGTAAGAAAGCTATTGGTTGTAAGTGGGTTTTTATCATTAAAGTGAGTCTCGATGGGTCTGTTGCTCATCTCAAGGCTTGCTTAGTTGCTAAGGGCTGCTCTTATATTTGTGGCCTTGATTACTCTGACACTTTTTCTCCTGTTGCCAAGTTATCTTCTGTTCGTTTGTTTATTTCTTTAGTAGCTACTTTTGCTTGGCCTTTACATAAACTAGATGTTAAGAATGCTTTTCTTCATGGGGATCTTTAAGAGGAAATTTACATGGAGCAACCACCAGGCTTTGTTGCTCAGTGGGAGTCAGATAAAGTGTGTAAACTTCGCAAATCTCTTTATGGCCTAAAATAGAGTCCTCGAGTTTGGTTTGGTAGATTTTCCAATGTGGTACACCAATTTGGCATGTAGAAGAGTACTTCTGATCTTTTTGTATTTTTCAAAAGTACTAAGACTGGTTTGATTCTATTTGTGGTTTATGTTGATGACATTGTTATTACAGGGAGTGATTCAGCTGGCATTACATCACTCAAGTCATTTCTCTAGACTCAGTTTTAGATAAAAAACTTAAGATCATTGAAGTATTTTTTGGGTATTGGAGTGTCTAAGTATAAGAGAGGCATCTTCTTATCTCAAAGGAAGTATGTTCTTGACTTACTGAAGGAAATTCGAAAGTTGGGTGTCAAGCCATGCAGTGCTCTAATGACTCCTGATTTGCAGCTTTCAATTGATGGTGAGCTATTTGATGATCCTGAGATGTATAGAAGATTGGTGGGCAAATTGAATTACCTTATGGTAACACGTCTAGATATTGCTTACTTTGTGAGCGTCTTAAGCCAATTTATGTCTTCTCCTACTATTATCCATTGGGAAGCTTTAGGACATATTTTATGCTACATGAAAGGTAATATGGGTCGTGGCCTGCTTTATAGTAATCATGGGCATTTGAACATTAAGTGTTTTTTAGATGCGGATTGGCAGGTTAGAAGGTTGATAGAAGATCAACTTCGGGATATTGTGTCTTTGTGGGTGGAAACTTGATATTGTGGACAAGCAAGAAATAAAATGTAGTCTCACGATCGAGTGCTGAATCAAAATATCGAGCTATGGCTCAATTTGCTTGTGAATTAATTTGGATTCGTCAGTTGTTAGAGGAAATTGGCTTCAAGTTGTCCTTGCTTGCAAAGTTATGGTGTGATAACAAAGCTGCTCTTCACATTTCATCAAACTCGATATTCTATGAATGAACAAAACATATTGAGATTGATTGTCATTTCATTCGTGAAAAAACAGCATGTTATCTCTACAAGGCATGTTAAAACAAGTGAATAATTAGGAGATATCTTTACTAAAAGCTCTAAATGGACCTCGGGTTGACTATCTTTGTAACAAGTTGGGAATGAGTAACATATATGCTCTAACTTAAGGGAGAGTGTTAAGGATTAGTTGCAAATAAAGTTCTATTAGGAGTTACATTCCTAATAGGTTTACAGTATCTTGTATATGTATATACATGACCCTATTGATAAAATACTATAGATTTTTCTGCCACACTAAATTACAATGTTCATCTTGAAAGTTGAACAAATACACTAATCATTATTCTCAATACTGTTTTTATTATTTATTAGATCAATTTGTGACCAAATATGCATCCCAAACCACTAAAGGTTGGAGTTTGGTCACTGGATCTTTGAATATGGGTCATTTATTGATTATTAAAAATTTTGAACCTCTGAATCAAAAGGCCTTGCACCACAGGAAGATGTGACGTGCATCCCACGTAGTGGCGCAAGGCTGCTCCTAGACAAGGAAGGCTTAAGGTGAGAAATGAGTCAAAATAGGGGATTCTGGGTTCATGTGGCGTGAGCCACAGGCCTATGGCACACGCTAGACATAGTGACTTATGTCACTATCTCAGGCCATGCACTGCATAGGCACAAAAATCCCTTATTGGTTAATCCTAGGTTTTCCTTACAACCAAACCCAAAATAGGTGCTTAAAACACCAAAAAAGGAAGAAAAAGATGAAGGAATAAGTTAAAGGTTCTCATGTATTACCTTTTGGTGATTTCTTTGAAGATTGGTTCAAAAATGGATGAAGAAAGCCAAACACTTGATTCTTGATCCAATAATCTGATACTCAAGATTAATGAATGCATTTTTGGGATTTTTGATTGATCTTAGAGAGTTTTTTTTATTGAATAAACAATGAGTCCCAATCTTAGATCAAAGGGTAACACTAGTTGCCTTTGTTTCTGTCACGACCCAAAACCGTGGGCCGGACCGGCACTAGGACCTAGGTAAGCTTAAGGCACCCGAGGCCCGTAGTAAGCCTAAACTATCACAACTCATCCCTATTATCATTTGACTATCGGAATAGTAAGCCCATA
>CANUEX010085233.1:0-10298 GCA_948099535.1 Jatropha multifida | reverse complement strand
TAATTATTAAATAAAAACAAACCGTCCAAGGTAAGTTGCCGGGGAGAAAAAAATAGTGACGCACAGTGTTTTTCAAAAATATCCGATTCGGGTCTAATTTAAATTAATTCGGTCCAATTAAAGAAATATTGGTCCGATTTTTAATCGATTAATGGTTATTCAATAAATTTTCGGGCAAATCAAAATGATTTTCGATTCCCATAATATTACGTGGCGTAATATTATTGGCTAATAATTTACAATTTAAATTTAAATGAGAATGTTTCGAAATAAAAATTTCAGGGTATTATAATTTTATAGTGAGTTAATTATTTTTTTACATTAATTTTAAAATAAATCAAATTATGAATTTTAAAATCTTTCATTTACTGTTTTTTATTTATCTCTATAAATTTCAACATTTTTAATCCATACTCTTAAATATATGCCCATCTACTAATTTTTACTCTAATAATTAAAAATTACGGCTACATTATTTTTTACTATTGATATATCTTATTAATATTTTTCAATTGCATAATAAAAAAATTTTATTCAAGAATCTATAAACCGTATATATTCTTTTAATTTTTTACTATATCTTTTTTAACCGTGCATAGCACGAGGGTATTGGTAGTATTTCTAATTTTCTAAAGTCCATCTTTCCTACTCTATAAATTTTTGGAGACAAATTAATAGAGAAAGAATTATTAAAGTTAAATCGTATTAGGTAATAACTTTCAAGGTAACGTTTAGTAATTTGATGAACGTAAAAATACTTTTTATGTTAATTGTATTATTTGGTGATATAATAATATTTATAACGCTATATTAAATAAGTGGTAGTCATTAATTTTCTCGCTTATGTGAGAAGTGAGAGTTTTGAATAAAATATCATTTATAAATTATGAGTATTAAGGATCAAAACATCCTAAATAAAAATTGGAGGATCCCACTCCAATGAATTAGACATAGAGTTAGCAGCCTTAGCTAAACCATAAATGCACTAATTCAATCATTTCCTAACAAACAACAAAGAGAACTCATTCAATAAAGTTTTACGATCATATGAATTAAAACATCAAAATAATAAGTAATTGAAAAAAAATACTTGCGAGTTTGAAGGACTGAGAGACAATCTCCTTCTACCTCTGTATCAGTTGTTCTTCCAGAGTGTTAAGCCAGTTAAAAGTTTCTCGAATCCCCATCAATTCGGCCATAGCTGCAGAAAGTACTCCCTCAAGATTCAAGAACACAGCCAAATTTCATTCTTGGCTCGAAGTAGTCAACCAATACCAGTGTGTCTATAGTCACCATTTCAAACTACATCGACATTTAACTCTACATTACCTGTAATAGGAGCAGTCCATTTAGCTGGGTATTGTCGATCACTAGAGATATCCAAAGCTACAATAAATTGTCGAGCTATCTGCCATTCATGTAAACAAGTCATAACACATCTTAGGATGATCCCATCTAGAACTTGTTTATTCTTCCATATTAACTAATTATGATTCCACCATAACTCTCAAGCTATAATAAATGTTAAGCAAAGCTTATCACGTGGAACGTTAGATAGCATTGAAATTATACGAGAATGAATACTTTCAACACCTGTCCACCAATCAATAGATGATTAACACCATATTTGTTGAGCGACCGGACATAGACATACATCATGTAACGCACTCTCCTCTTCATTGTCACATGCCGAGCTTCAAGATTCGACATTAACATGTCATGCGTTTAGGGATAACAACACTGGAAGATATCTCGAAACCATTCTCTAAATAAGTTTTTGAATTTTGCTAGGAATATCACAACACTATATGAACAAGCTTGAGCTTTCTTAGAGAAAAGACAAAACTGAAAAAATACTTGTATCTGAATAATAAGAGAGAGGTGTTATGTTACAATAAAAGCTATATATAGCTGAGCTGTATTTACTGAGTTGTTCAATAAATAAATAGAAAACTACTGTAGTCAACACCCCCCCCCCCCCTCATGTTGGAGGGTGCAGTCAAGCAACCCCAACTTGAAGATGAGAGCTTCATGATGTGCCGAACTCAATGGCTTGGTAAAAACATCTACCAGTTGTAAAGAAGAAGAAACATGCAGTGGCTTAATAAACCCTTGCTTAAAATAGTCCCTCACCAAGTGACAATCAATATCCAAGTGTTTAGTCCTCTCATGAAAAACTGGGTTGGCAGCAATGTGTAAAGCTGCTTGATTGTGTCACAGTGTAAAGGTAGAGGAAGAGAAACAGGAACTTTAAGATCTTGAAGAATGTAAGAAACCCAAAGCAATTCACATACAGTAGATGCCATACTCCAATACTCAGCTTCAACAGATGACCTAGAGATAGTATTCTGCTTTTTAGACTTCCAAGAAACCAAAGCATCACCAAGAAACACTCAAAACCCCGTTAAAGATCTTATGGTAAAAGAACATGATGTCCATTCTGCATCGTAATAAGCCTAAAATTGCAGAGTATTGGAAGAAGAAAAGAATAAACCCCTTGAAGGACAACCCAAAAAATACTTAACCAGATGTAAAGCAGCCAAGAAATAAGGTTGTCGAGGAGATGACATGAATTGACTAAGGTGTTGAACAGAATAGCGAATGTCAGGTCTAGTCAAGGTAAGATAAAGCAACTTCCCAATCAATCTATGATACTGATTTGGATCCTCTAAGAGTTCTCCTTCATCTAGAGACAACTTAAGACCTCTAGGAAGAGGAGACAAAGAAGCCTTAGCATCTTGCAAACCAACTTCATGAATCAAATCAGTGATAAATTTTTGTTGACTAAGAATAGTACCAAAATCAGACCTACCTATTTCAATTCCCAAGAAGTTTTTGGCAAAACCAAGATCTTTGATGGAGAACTTAGCATCAAGAGATTGTTTAATAGAATTAATAGCATTCAAATCTGTCCCAGTTATTATAACACCATCAACATAAACCAGAATAACTAGAAATTAATTATCCAATGATCTTGTAAACAAACAATTATCATGAACAGATTGAGAAAATCCCAGTTGTAAAATAAACGTGGTGAATTCAAGATTCCACTGTTTGGAGGCCTGTTTAAGGCTATATAGAGACCTTTTCAACAAGCAAACCTAATTAGGTAAAGCCTTAGAATAACCTGCAGGTGGAGTCATGTATACCTCTTCATCAAGAAACCTATGTAAGAATGCATTATTAATGTCAAGTTGACATAGAGGCCATTTGTATGCAGCAGCAACAGCAATAACAATTCTGACAATGGCAATTTTTGCAACAGGAGAAAATCTCTCCCTAAAGTCAATACCTTCTATCTAGTTGTAGCCTTTAGCTACCAACCTTGCCTTATATCTATCGACTACTCCATTAGGTTTATATTTAACCTTAAAGACCCACTTACTGCCTATGGCCTTTTTGCCTTAGGTAGATTAGTCAAAATCCAAGTTCCATTATTTTCTAAAGCAGTCAATTCTTCTGTCATCGCCTTAATCTAGTTAGGATCTTGAGAAGCTTTAAGGTAAGTGGTTGGTTCTGGTATTTTAGTTATTTGACTCATAAATGCTAAATGAGAACCAAAAAATGAAATAGGGCAAGAGAAAATACCTGATGAAGCTGAAACAGTATTGGATAGAGAACTTGATGAAGAAACAGCAAGATTGACAAAAAATTTAAGCCAGGTTGGTTTGGTAATAGTTCTTGTACTCCTTCTTAAGGGAAGAAGAGGTGAATGGACAATAGAAGTAGGTGAATCAACCAGAGAACCAATGGATTGTGTATTTCCACCAAGAATAGGAAGAGAAATATCAGGAATAATTTGGTCAGGAGGAGAATTATTAAAAATGAAAGGATCAGAATTTGAATCAACAGGAAGTGGAACAACAGGAAGAGAAGAATAAGGTTGATTTAGAAAAGGAAATGAATTTTCATGAAAGCGAACATCCCTACTAATAAAAATCTGCTTAGTCCTCAAATTATACAACTTATAACCTTTCTGTCCAGGTGAATGCCCAATGAAAACAGATGGAAGAGACCTAGGATCAAACTTATCTTTGTTGGGGTAAACATTTGTGGCAAAGCATAGACATCCAAAAACCTTAAGATTATCATAGTTTGGATATTTACCCATTAATTTCTCATAAGGACTAATCCAACCTAAGACAGACATAGGAAGTCAATTAATGATATATGTGGCTGTAAGTATGCATTCAGACTAAAATTGCTTACGTAAATGGGATTGAAACTGAAGAGCTCTAGCAACATCTAAGAGATGCCTATGCTTTCTTTCTGCAACACCATTTTGCTGAGGTGTATAAGCACAAGTCCTGTGATGAATTATCCTTTTAAAATGGAAAATTTGTTGACAAGATTGACTAATAAATTCAAAACCATTGTCTGTTTTGATTATTTGAACAGAAGCACGAAACTGAGTGGCTATTTGAGCAAAAAACATAGAAAGGAGAGAATGACATTGACTCTTATAATGCATCATGTAGGTCTAAGTTGTTCTAGTAAAGTCATCCACAATTGTAAGAAAATACCTAGCTCCAGTGATAGAAATAAAGTTGTAAGGCCCCCAAATATCCACATGGACCAATGCAAAAGGAGCTTGAGACTGTATAAAACTAGTAGGAAAAGAAATTCTGGTTTGCTTAGCTAAAGGGCACACGGAACAAGGTTTGTTAGAAAGGAAAGGTTTTAGGTAATCAATATGACTTAATTTTTCAAAAGATGAATGACCTAGTCTAGCATGCCACAAATTATTATCAGGTTTAGAACAGGAATGTAAAGCAAAAAAGTTCTCTTTATTAAGCTTGTAACTAGAGAACATGGTATTTACAAAGAAATAAGAAGTGAGTTACTGAAGATAAGAAGAAATACACTCAGGAGAAAAATTAGATTTATCAAGCTTGTAGAGTCTACCATCAAGTTTCCCAATTTCCATTACTGAATTAGTCAAGAGGTCCTGAAAGACACAGCAAATAGGATAGAAAATAATAAGTAAGTGATGATCATAGAGGAGTTTACTAACAAAAAGCAAATTAAACTTGAAAATAGGGACATAGAGTACATTGAGAAGTGTAAAAGAAGAAGTAATGGGAACTGAACCTACTTGAGTAATAGTGCAAATGGAGTTATCAGGTAGACAGATAGGTATGGAAGAATGAAGATTATTCAAAAAACTAAGAAAAGATAAATTTGGAGTCATATGGTCGGTGGCTCCTGAATCAATAACCCAATTGTCTTTAGGGATGACAGAAGTATGACAATACTTAAGAAGATTGTCATTAATACCAGCAAATGAGGAGGCTAGATTAACTGCATGAGAAGATGCATTAGAGCTGTCAGCATGACATAGAGTTTTCCCATTTATTAGCCTCATCATTTCATGATGTAAGGACGTAGCCAACTGAGTAGCAAATGTACTTCCCCTAGTAGAAAGAGATAAATCCTCAGAAGACTCAAGAGGAGTTGCTATAAGTGAGTTATCAACACCATGAGTCACATTTGCTGCTACTCTATTGAAGTGTTGAAATCCAAACTTTCCTTTGAAACCAGAAGACTTAAAGTATTCTGGATACCCATTTAGCTTAAAGCATTTATCCCTAGTGTGGTCATTCTTATTATAAAAATCACAGTGACGTGGTCCTTTGTAAAAGGTTGTCTTAGACCTTTTGTTATCAGCCTGATAACCAGAGAAAGGCTTAGCAGCTAGGGCAACAGTATCCATAGAATCTGTCAAACTAGAAGTGACTATTCTTTGTGACTCTACCCTCAAAATCATGGAGTAGGCCTTGTTAACCCTTAGGAGCAGATCCAACATGAGAATTTGATTTCTCACTTGATCATAGCTGTCATTTAACCCCATTAAAAATTGCATTAACCGATCCCTATTAGACAGTGCTGCAAAATGAGTAGCTGTACCACAAGTACAAACTAGAATATGGTCTATGCTATTCAACTCGTCCCATAGCTTTTTAAGCTTTGTGTAATACATAGATACAGAGGCGTTAGCTTGGGAAATAGAAGCTATGTTACGCTGCAATTGATAAATCATAGGACTATTGCTTTCGCCAAAACGTTCAGCCAGTTCATCCCACAATTCCTTAGAATTGGTTGTATACATGAAAGCCTCTACAAGATCTTTGGAAATCGAATTCAAGATCCAAGATGTAACCATGAAGTCACATCTCTGCCATTGTTCAAAAAGTGTTGATTCCATAGAAGGAACCCTAATTTTCCCATCAACTTATCCCAATTTACACTTAGCACCTAAAGCTATCATCATGGCATGACTCTAGGTTCTATAGTTATGACTAACAAGCAGAGAAGAAACTGGTATCATACCTGGATTGTCAGAATTTTGAAGGTGAAATGGATCACCATAATCACTGTGATAGTTAGGGTTTGTACCTCCAGAACTTTCTCTAGTTTAATTCGCCCCCAAATCAGGAGGATTTAATTCTCCCATCGTTGAAATGCAGAATCGTGAAGCACAAAAACAAATCAGTGGAAAAAGAATGAAAATCCCAAATCGTCGATGAAAACCCAAGCTTTCAAGAAAAACTTACCCAGAATTTTCAAGAACAAACAAATCTTCCAAGAGAGAAGATCAAAATTTAATCTGATTGCTTAATTATAGAATGAATCAAAGAAAAAAAAATCAAAGAACTGACCCAAAGTGAAGTAGCAAACTCAGAACCGTGGACTCTGATACCATGAACAAGCTTGAGCTTTCTTAGAGTAAAGACGAAACTAAAAAAATACTTGTATCTTGAATAATAAGAGAGAGGTGTTCTGTTACAATAAAAGCTATATATAGCTAAGTTGTATTTGTTGAGCTGTTCAATAAATAAATAGAAAACTACTATAGTCAACACTATATCGCCTTCTATATATTACCATCGATCGAGTTTTGAATCTGTTTTTAAGTCTCAGCATTTGACAAAAATTAATTAAACCTTTAAAAGTAATTTTATATTTAATACTTAATCAAACGGTATTTGTAATAAATACTTATATTCTAAACCATTGTATAAACACTTAATCACTAACAATTAATACGTAATAACTAATAATTAGTAAAATAGTTGATTCCAACAATGTATCTATTATATTTTAATCAAATTAACAAATAATTCCTCCATCCTTTCAAAAAAAAGAAAGTAATTCCTCCATCTATCTTTATTTGTGATTTTGTAAATGTTGTTTTTTTCCAGAAGTATCTATCACTTTGTTCAAAATTATCTATTTTTTTGAAAAGATTAAAGAGGACCCTTATTTCTATTTAATTACTGTGTAAAAACATTAAACAACATTATAATTAAGTCAAATTGGATGATTTATTTGTTTCCCTATGATTAATTACACTGCTATAAGAGAGCTTTGAAATAATAGTTTGAGGTTTGTGTTTAGATTGATTTGAGATATAGAAAAGTACTGTATTTTATAAACAAATGGAGATAGTGAAGAGGTACGGTTAGAGATTGTAAATAAACAAAAGAAGACTATGTTCCTCTCCACATTGAGTATATATGACGACCTTTGCATGCATTATTAAAAGTTGTAATAAGCTATCTAAGTTATCAAAAAATGTGTTTCATTTAGTGAAACAAAATAATGATGTTTATTTCATTTTATGATTAGTTTATCTTTACAGGATCTCCTTTTTTATATTATTTTTTGTCAAGGAATATTAAATATGTCATAATGCATTTTTTTCTGAAGCCAATATATACTGCTAGCAATATGATAAGTAATGTCATATATTACTATTTGTTCATTTTTTAAAATTTTACAAAGTCACCTTTAAAAAAAAAAGTGTTGAAAAGTTATATCTCTGTAAACTTTCTTTATCTATTCTCTATATGTATGTGTTATATATATATATATATATATGTATACCTTAGTTTTTAGGTTTCAAATCTTCTTGCTCTTTCAGTTGTTATCGTAGTTAAGTAAATGTATAGTTAATTTACTCTTCTATTTATATTCAACTAATTATTAATTATAGAATATTTATGGTTTTTAATAATTTTCAACTGTATTAATGAATATAATATATTTTTCGTCTAACTTGATTTTAGTTTTGGTTTATATTTTATATGTAAATTTCTATAATATTCACTTATGCAAATGTTGATTATTGAATTTGAACAAATATCGTAATTTGATATACTTGAAGTTTCTATAAGATCATTAAGCGGTGATATCTAATGTTTAAAGGTATTAGAACTCATTTAAATTTAAAATGTTATAGAGTCAAATCAATTTAATTTAAAATGTATTGTGAAGTCAGATTAACTTAATTTAAAATTTTTGTATACATGGTTAACCATTTAGACATGCTTGATGAAAATTGAACATTATCAATAAAAAAAAATATTACTAAAATATTCAATAATTTAATTTTTATATGTATTTATTTGTTATATACAAAAATATATCAATCAAACATTATATATAAATAAGGAATCATTAACTACTTAATTCATAAAAATATTGATTCAATAAATGGTGTTAGATTTTTTAGCTTTTATCTAAAAATAATTTCAATTATTATTATTTTTATTTTTAGTATGAATTTATAAGTTAGAAAAAATAACAATAATTATTTAAATAACATATTATAAAGACCATGCGCGCAGATTATGACTAGTTTTACATAAAATTTAAACTTATTCATACAACTATATTAGAATTCGATTTGATTTTATCTTCGTAAATAATAAAATTTTAGTTAGAACTTTGAATAATTTTATATTGGAAGTTTGTCTAAATTCAATTCGAACTGATATAAAACAATACGATGCTGTATTTTTTGAAAAAAAAAGGATAAAAAAAATAGAATCTCATCTTTAATACAACAGCATAATATTGAAAGGAGAAATGAGAAAAAAAAAAAAAAAAGACGAAGAAAAAGTCAGAACAAGAACATGTCTTACTGAAATAAAAAAAAAAAAAGTTGATGCTTAGAAGAAGATGGAGAAGTAGCGTCGAAGCGATCAACCGACACCGTATGAAACACTATTAGTACAGTACTAATAGACTTTATCTGGACAAGCAAATGTCTGTGTTGGAGCAGTGTAGGATTGCGTATCAATTACTCAAGCCAGCTTTCCACGTGCATCTTCACTTGCCATAAAAACCAAACGACTTGTACCAAATCGTGTTTTTTTTTTTTATTTATAATCCGTCAAATTTATAAATTTTATCATAGCTTAAATTTCACAATTTTGGGGGGAGAAATTGAAGTGGGTTTTTCTCATTTCTATCAGTTTTTATTAATAACTGTTTAATTTTAATTAAAAGAACTTTATAAATATATATAATTTATTTTCCAACTAAATGATTAAATATAAAAATTCAAATCATCATTTTAAGATATTTGATTCTAACTCAGAAATATTTGACTTTATTTAGATACAGTTGTATAACATTTAGATGTTACTAGTCTTTTCTATGACATACTTTGCACGTTAATGATGCTCATTATATTTTTATTTATTACATTATTTTAATTTTTTATCTATATAATATTAAAACATAAGTTTTTATTTATATTGAAATAAATATAATTGATTAATTTATATTAGATTTTGCCGTATAAACTACTTGCAATGCCATTTCTTATATGCTTTATTTTAATCCTTATCTCTATACAGATTTTTAAAATCTTGATATGTGCTCAAAATAAAAAATTCAGTTATCACTCAATTCTTAATTCTTGCGCTCAATCTCAAATCAATATCTATATACAGCAATAATAAAAACTAATAATAATTTTTTTTTACTAGTAGGAAAAAGAAAAGAAATGAAAAGATGATCTCAATTAATAATGATAATTATTTTGACTTTAGTAACAATATTGTTTATCCAGTGCATCAGAGAAAGGAATATATGAATATACACACAAACTCTTGAAACACAAAAAATGACCCAAGATAGAAATATAATACCCCAAAATTTTTATTTCAAAATATTCCCAATTAAATTTAAATTGTAAATTATTAGCCAATAATATTACGCCACGTAATATTATGGGAATCGAAAATCATTTTGGTTCGCCCGAAAATTTATTGAATAACCATTAATTGAATAAAATCGGACCAATATTTTTTATTGGACCGAATTAATTTAAATTATACCTGAATCGGATATTTTTGAAAAACACTGTGCGTCACTATTCTTTTCTCCCCGGCAACTTACCTTGGACGGTTTGTTTTTATTTAATAATTATAAAACTTTATAATATTTTAATATTATTTTATTATATTGTATTTTTATTTATTTTTTTTCTTTAAATTCCACCTTCT